>APFE031681190.1:0-16283 GCA_000404065.3 Pinus taeda
GGTATGCTTGGTCGTTTTCAGGCATGCCACAGGTCTGTATGAAGTAACTAAAGTGATACAGAGAGGCCGAGATCTTTACATTTGTGGTAGAGTTTAAAAGAGGTTGATGTGTGTGGAGATAAGTTGTTGTTAGGTGAAGGAAGGGTTGTTCAAGGCTTTGAAGAACAGTCTTCGTGCCCTAGTTAGTCTTCTCTCTATGGTACGCTTCCCTTAAGAGTCTGCTCAGAAGTATGATAAGTTTCACTCTGATTTTTTTGTCCATAGGAGAGAGGAAAGAGACCCTAAGAAGGAGACATATGGACTGTGATTTGGGCCGCAAATTTTGGGTGTATTGCATAAAGATACTCTGCATATGTCTCTCCTGGAGTGGACTACATCCAACCTAAGGTAGTTGTACAAAAGTGCAAGTTTATGCGCATAGTATAGGGCTAATACAATGAAGGAAAATAGCGTTAATGTGGAGCAGATTCATTGGAAGGGAGAGTTGCTCTGGAGTGGTTAGATAAGATTGTCCTAAAGGCCTTAGGAACACAAATTTGAGATGGTCTAGAGCTATCACCAAGAAGCAAAAATGTGACAGTTAAGAGGGTTGTTTTGTGGAGCCCTAGTACAGTGATAAAGGTGCAAGCTTGGTACTATTAAGAGAGCAGCTTAATGGAGCCCTAGAAGACCTCATGTACAATGTTCATTGGAGGATCTAATGAAATGTTAGGAGGAAGATTTGTGTGCCCTAGTTCAGTGGGTTGCAGGAGGGAAAACTCATTCATAATAGGGCATATTGTAAAGACCCTAAGAACTTGATCCTTTGGAGCGGTAGAGGACATTGTTAGTGGGAAGATCATAGAGCCAATGTTCAGTCATCTTGGAGAAGCCAAGAGCAGTTGATAGTAACAGATTGACGGCTAGAAATGCAACCATTTTGATGTTGCAGAAGTTGTAGTGATCAGCAAAAGAGGAGACAAAGTACCTGCTAGATGTGTTCAAGGTAAGTGCAATGAAACGACCGTTATGATCAACCAAGTCAATTGTACTTTGTTCCGGGAAAGATTGGTGGTCATAGTTGTTGACACCAAGCCCTAGTTGTGTCTTGTACAGGGTTCTATGTAAGGGCCATGATCCATGGTATGGGAGCCCTAAGATTGTTGTATTAAAGTTTGTATATAACAAGTTGTGGTCTAAAAAGTTGTCTTGTGTACAACTTGATTCATTGTTATTTTTTATTCCATTGTGCAAAGTGATTTTGCTGTGGCATTTGAGTGTTTTTGTGATTGTGATATTAGACTCAAACCTGATTCTTAAGTGTCGTAGAAAATTCAACAGGTTGTCCACATTATACTAGCCGTTGGAAATGTCCAAGCCCTCGTTCAAGTAACGTTGTGCAAGAAAAGTGGAAAGTTTGAATTCCTAAGCACTCAAGATACTTTTTCAAACAATTCAAGCCATTCTTTGATGGAAAAATGTATGCTTAGGTCAATTTGGGCCTCCTTTTGTCAAATTGATCCTCTAATTGGTGGGACATCTCACCTCATTTGAAGGATTTATGTAATGCGACGACAAAAAATGTAATTTTACTTAGTCTCCAACCATATTGTGTATGAAAAGTCACTTATCTTTTGAAGCAAAAGGACGAAATGTGTTGAGAGCCTCATCCATAAATAGAGAGCTCTCTCTCCTTTTCAAATCATTGTGAATTGTTGAGATCATGTTTCCATAATGTGAAATTTTTTCATGAAATCTTTGGTGTTCATCTTGAAGTTTATCTTTCTTGGTTGATTTCAAATATATTCCTAATAACTAAAGAATACTACACAGACTAACTAGATTGATCAATTTGAAAAGCAACTTTGTCACTTGTAAAGGGATGTCTAGGGTTTTGTTCGCACATCTCTCTTGTTGGTGTAAGGTAGAGTTTGTCTCTTCTCTTTGTTGGGCCATTCCCTAGTGCTACCCACCAAGGGTTTCAATTTATTTTGCATCATAGTTGAGCTAATGATTGACGACTTTCCCCTAAGTAGGATCCTTTCTAGTAGGGATTGACTTCAAAACTTTTTCTTGATTAGCCTTGAGGTGATTTTTAACTTCTAGTGTTCCTCCTCTAGCCATAAATGACAAGCATGGAATAACCAACTTAAGACAAGCATCAATTTGACCCCATAGCCCTAGTGGAAATAAGCCACACTCCTCATCTCTTTTTACTAAAATTTGTGATTGCCCTTAATTTTTATTATATAAAAAGCCTTGAGAATAGAAAAAAATACATAAAAAATAAATTATAGAAAAATATAAGCATCAAAGATAAAAATTGATCCCGAGAATTTTTTTACTTCTATGTCTAAATAAGTTTTGACTGATTACATTTTGATTCTAGGCTCATTTTTTAGAATGGTGTGCCACATTGAATATCTAAGAAAGATAGTGCCCCCTCTCCTTTCTTGCATTTAATTTTGATCTAAAAATGTGGAAGGGTTTTGAAGGAGATTTTAGAAATCTGATTTTATCTTCAGTAATTATAGCTCAAGTATTGGTAAAATCCCTTGCCTTGTGATACACGAAAAGTTGATTCTAACCCTTCTAATCCCCAAGAACATTTCTAAAGTTTTCTAATTAAATATCAATCACCTTTGGAAGTGATTTCAGTTGTCCTAACAATTGCAACATGTTTCATGCTAATCGGGACACTTTCATTTTTCAAACCCGAGGAGTTGGTGCCCCAAAATTGAGTAACAATTTCCACATTTGAATAACTTTTTGAATAATCAATACTTTGAAGTGCTAGTATGTTTATTTTCATTATATTTCATTATAATATCATCTCAAATTCATATTCATAAGTTTCTATAGCTTTTTGGGCTTATGAGAGGCCCTAGAGTCAGCTTTTCTTTGTTGGTTTCTGCAAAACTTCATGTTTGCAGGTCTGTAAATGCAAGGTAAATCATCATTTCATGGTTTAAATACCAACATTGTTGAGGGCCTTCATAATCAATCGTGGCTCTTTTGTCAAGGTTACTTCATTCATAAATTTAGTATTTTCTTCGTTGGTTTGTGTTTTCTACAGTAATATATCATACATCGGATCAAATCTATTTTTTCTCTTTAAATTCTACCCTTCATCATTTCATAGTTTGTAGGCTCTGGTCATCCTAATACATTTGGTGATTGGAATACCATCTATGGAATTTTGGGAGTTTGCCAAAAGTGAGAGGAGAGTGTGCTTGGGTGACATTAGGGGCATCTGATGTGTGCTTAACATTTGGAATCTTGGCCAAGCCTTTATAAGCCTGCTAATATGAGTGGTAATAGGTCTCTAGGGTAGGGTTTTAGTAAATTTAAAATCCCCTGCCACCAAAAAGAATTAGAGAGACTTCCCCTGAGATATAGAAGAGTTAATGACAACTCATTAGTAAAATTGGCAAAATGTGGCATGATTGTTAAAGTGAGGAAATATGCTACCACAAGGAAGGAGAGAGTTGTTACAACTCAATTTTAGAGAAAATTAAGAAAAACTAAGAGGAATCGAATGAGAAAGGGGAATGCTAATAGGTCCACTACGATTTTACCCTTCATTAAATGCCTACTGACATAGATTAATTACAATTCACAACATGTAGATAACAACCAATTAAAAAACAAAACCAAACTAACATGGGGTTATCTCATAAATCTCCTTAGATGAGATAACTAACCTAAGTGCTAGATATGAAAGAGAGGAAAACCAAAACAATCTAACCTTGTTGCCCCAAAAGAGTTGATCATTGGGCCTTGAGCAACTTCCACGTGATATTGCAACTATTGATGATCCTCCATATGCTGAAATGTTGAGCTTGAAATGTTGGGTGTTTAAATTTTTTATGATGTGCCTGTTACCCACCAAAATGCGTAACCCCATAGGCGAAACCTTTTATCCTGCATTTGATAGCCACTCGGACAACCAGCTAGCCATCAACCTTTTATATCCATTTCTTGATGATTATATGCCTTCGCCATCTGCATCAACCACATACCTCTCCCCATCCAACATTTCCTCTTGGATGAAAGTGAGCTTCTATTCAAAATGTACTTTGATCATTTTGCAATTGAGTGCTTATACTTGTATATTTTGCGCATTTAGTATCGATAAAGGGGTGATTTAGAAGATTTATTGATCTTGACTGTAAATTTGTTCTCTCACCTTACTAGGGGAGTTAATCTTTAGTCCTAATCTAGTGGGACCTCCCTTAAGGCCTTAGGGTTGTAGGAGGGGCACTTGGGAAATACGGATTGAAATAGCATGTTCATCTTTCCCTACATCATACTTCCCACTTTCCATACCACATTACAAGCCCCTTATACCACCACCATTCTTCGGGTCTAACTTGTCATTGGTTCATTGGGTTTTGGCACTTTTTTGTCCACGCTCCTTGAGTAGGAGAAACGTTGTCCTCGAGGTTAATGCAACTAAAAAAATGGAAAGCATATTATGGTCACAATGAAAGAAAAAGAAGAACAACAAAATGTAAAAGAAGGTTAGGATAAAAGTTAGCGCATGGGAAAAATCTTAACATGAGCTCTACCCTCCTCATTGGTCATCACCCGGTTCCTGAGCACTTGATTCTCCATTTCATTAAAAGGAAACCTTTTATGTCCCAACCCTAATGAGCAATAAATTATCTCAAATACTAAATCATAAGAGCAAGCTCTAACCCTTAAGTTATGCACACAGAATAAAAATCATTATGATGAAAAAGTAAAAAGCACACTAAAGGTGTGCCCTAGAATGGAAACCCTAGTTTGAATTTCCCTGACTCGGGGACTTCTTCGAGGGTTGTATGAGCTTAGTATTAATTAGAATAAATCATAAGCCCTTTCTTCTCCTTGCCTTGATCTCAGGAATACCTTTTACCACAATAATTCACAAAACCATAGATCGCGTACAACTTTCTTCTAAGTCTCTAATAGGGAGTGAAAACCCTTTTGACGTTCCATATTATCACATAGAGCTTCCCTTAAGAAGTCCTACCTCATCACCTAGTACCTAAAACCCTAGAACATCAATAAAAGATTATTACTTATCTACCAAGACTCTTCCCATTGGCGAAATTCCACAAAGAGCACAGGACACTAGTTGTGTTGACAATGGGACATTATCACATTGTTATCACTTAGTTTAGCTCTTTGGCCCGTAAGCTTTCCCTCCTTAAGGCCTGCTAGATTGTCGTAACACACCCTATAACATAAAAGTAAATGTCTTTCCACACACAAGGAGGCGATAACAATAGAAAATCTCAATGAGGGTGAGAAGCAAGTGAAGGTGAGAAAAGGAGAAGGAAGGAGAGGTGGAAAATATAGGGATGAACTAGTGGAGGAAAGAGAGATCAAAGTTACTAAATCCAAGATCAAAAAACTAAACCAAATAAGCAAAAGGCGACAAAAACAAAGATGAACTACTAAAGCCAAGAAGTAAGAGATGGAAACACTAGTTGAGATAGCAAATGAAAGAGGTGAGAATTACAACTCTATAGCACAAATAGTGAAGGAAAGAAGAAAAAGTTGACAATCCTAGTTTTGAACTGGGGAATGCAACAGATGAGTGGAAGAAAGCATTGGAGCAATGGTTGGAGATGTGATCCCATAGCTGCAGTCTATAGGATACGACAACCAAGACCAAAGTCCCTAATAGGCAAATGAGAGGAATGGCGATTGGTCCCATCTAAGGAAAAGCCATCTCAGGTCGGGCCCTACCTGAGAAGACGACCTAGAGAGACTCGTTAGTGGTGATGTATCCTAGGAAAGGGGCAAGCAAAACAAATAGAGAGAGAGAGAGAGTATATAAGAGAAAGGGTTCATTAGTAAAAGTATGAATGGGGGTGCTATTATTTTTTTTAGAAACCCTCAACATATAAGGCCTAGGTTTCTCTCACAATTGACCCTCCCAAAAACAAAGCATCACTCAACTTGGTAGAGAATATTAATTATCGACACCTTATGAGGCTAGCATAATCCACAAGCCACTAGAGAAAGGTTAGTACTAGAAGGAAAGGATTTCATTCAACATTCGATGGGTAAGGAAAAGAGAAAAATACTATGGGAAAGAAAGCATCACGCAACATTCTTATCTCCTACGGTGATATGTGAGCTTCAGGAGCTGAATCTACTATGAATGATGATTTATTGGTGCACTTCTTGAGTAGCCCTATAAAGGTGATCGCTTATTGTACTTTTCCCCTGAGTTTCCCATTACCTTAATGCACTCTTTGTTCCCCAAATCAACCATATCCATATGTATGCATACCTATTTGGCCATGACCATCATTCTTCATTGAAGTCTCACAGTTTGTGATACATTAATGCTCCCTAGTGCAATGACCCACATCCTCCAAGGCAATGAAAATATCTTTTGTGACCTCCAAGTCAAGCGTAATCAACTCCAAGTCAAAGCACTACTAACGCCCCCTTTAATGTCCCATTTGCATCGATGAGGTATCTTCAAAACGAGTCAACTTCTACTTTTGGTGAAACCACGAGGTTAAAAGAGGTATCATGGAAAATGTGTTGAGACACAATATGTCAAAGCAAGTCAAGGACACATCATGGACCAAGGACAACTCATGTTCAAGAAAGTTCAAGCCTTAACCCACACAAAAAGAGGGCAAATGGACCTAGACAAGGAGTGTCGTCAACCCTTTCTACCCATTGGATCATGTAAAGGTCAATTTGGAGGAATGTTGAGGAAAAACATAAGGCCATATAGGTCTCCAAGCAATGCAAGGTACATTTCAAGTCAAAAACAAACAAGGAGCCTAAAAGCATGGTTTGAATCATCTTTGCACCAAGGAAAGTGACGTCTTCCACATTAAACTAGCTGTTGGAAAGGCCAACATCTTCATTCAAGCAACATTGTGCAAACAAAATGGAATTTTTGACTTCCTAAGCACTCAGGGTCATTTTTCAAGGAATGTCATGTTATTTCTTGATGGAACGTTGTACCCTTAGACTAGTTAGGACCTCCTTTTGTCAAATCAAACCTCTAATTGGTGGGATGTCTCACCTGTTTTAAGATTTAAGTAATGTAATGAAATAACTTGTACTTTGACTTAATCGTGAAGAATGTTGTGGATGAAAAGTTGCTTTTTTTTCAAGAAAAAGGAGGAAAGATGTTGAGATCCTAATCTAAACAAAGAGAAATCTCCCTCCTTTGTTGATCATTGTGAATTGTTGAGATCGTTTTTCCATAATATGAAATATTTTCATGAAACCTTTGGTGTTCATCATGAATTATCTTTCTTGGTTGATTTCACATATTTCTTAAGGCGATTTGTGGATAACTAAAGGATACTATAAAAGCTAACTAGATCAATCCATTAGAAAGGAATCTTTATCACTTCCTTAGGGATGTCTAGGGTTTTACTCGCACATCTCTCTTATTGGTGTAAGGTAGAGTTCATTTCTTCTTGTTGGGCCATGCACTAGAGTGCTCCTCACCAAGGGCTTCAGTTTATTTTGCATCATAATAGAGCTATTTGTTGAAGGATTTTCCCCAAGTATAATCGTTTCTAGTAGGGCTTGGTTTCAAAACTTGTTCTTGATTAAGCATGAGCTCATTTAACTTTTGGGATTCCACCTCCAGCCAGAATCCACAAGCATTGATCAACCAACTCAACATGGGCATCGATTTGACCCCACAGCCCTCGTGGAAATAAGGCACACTCCTTATTCAACCAAACAACCATCTCGTTTTATAAAATTCTGCAATTGTCCTTAATTTTTATTATCCAAAAAGCCCTTGGAATAGAAAAATACATACATAAAATATTATATAGAAAAATGTAACCATAAAAATAAAAAGTAAACCAGTGAATTTCTTCACTTTTATGTTTATATAAGATTTGACCGATTACATTTTGATTCTAGACTCATTTCTATGAAAACATGCCACATCATTTAAACCTTCCTTGTTGAATATACTCTAGGTGATCCACATACAGAGAATTCTTTCATGTGGTGCAATATACCACTATATAGTTGGGGAAAGGTTGTTGAGGTGACAGTGGTGGCCATTCTCCTGTTGCCACGAGGTTTGGATCTTCCTAGTGAGGATTTTCACTAGGCCTACAAAATTTTGCAGTAACAAGCCCTTTCAAACAAAATTTTTGCATCAATTGATAACGGGAAAGGGTTGGAGACAATACGCAATTTGCAATTTTGTTGGTCCCAATCATTCTTAAACAAGAAACCCTCCAAATCTGGATTTTAGAGCCCATAGTCATAATTCTAGATTAAGCATTATTGTTTCCTTTCAACCACTCACAAAAACAGAAAATCCCATCCTTTTATTTTCTATGTGCATAAATTTACAATATAGATCATGAAATATCACAAATCATATTAATCATAAGTCTACAACACTTTGAAATTATTATCATTCATTAGACTTAGTTTCTTTTATGTATTTCCCCCTATGTCAGAGAACAATTGACCTACAATGTGTGAAGAAGATACTAAGGTTACACCAGGTATCACTCTGTAATATTCCTAATTAGCCATGGCTAATCAAAATATTCGATTTTGCTCAATTTTGCCTTCTATAGTTATTTGTAAATAAAAAGGTGAGGAAAAGGGGACATAACTCACTTTAGAATAAAAGTCACTTCCTAGTAGCACAATGTTGTGACTTAAAGGGGAGCCAAGGGGGCCAAAGGACCACGCAGAGATGGGGCCCACACAAACACTTGGAGGGACTGCGCAGATGGAAAAGAAACACATGGCAAGAGGAGATTACATTGGAGGAGGTGAGCCTTGCGATCGGGAGAGGCCAATGCTATAAAGGAGAGAAGAGCCCCCTCATTTTTTCATTCGATTATGTGCATTTGAGCTAGTCACTTCAACTTCTAGCACGCTGGTTGTTTAGCTAGTCTGCAACACTATTTAGTGCATTGAGTGTCTCTGTTCGGAGATCTCACCCTTAGCCCCCGAGGGACTTCGAGTGCCTGTTCGGGCAAGGTATTTCCATCGGTATTTTTGCAGTAGTTTCATCAGCATTTGGCAGGAGGATTGAGCATCTTGGATGACTGCGCAGTCTTGAGAGGGATGACGCAGTTCTTTCTGGCAGGAGTTCTGGGTTGAGGTTTTGCAGGGGGATTTGTGCTGGGAGATTGACCAGGGGATCAGCCCTTGCATTTTGGAGGATTTTGGCTGAGTTTCAGGCAGAGTTCTCTAGGGATTTTTTTTCAATGGCAGCGTAGAGCCTTGAGGGACTGTGTGGGTCCTCAAGGGGGCGATTTTCGGGGGTCGACCATTTCAGAAAATCTTTCTGGGTTTTTCTGGGTTTCTTGATTAGAGTCTGATTCCAAAGTTTCAGCATTTTTTGAGGAGGGGAACAGCCCCAAATCCTCATTTTATTTCCAGTAGTAGCAGCACGGCAATTTTCCAGCAGCTTGGACGCAGTTCAGAGAGAGGCCATTCCTTTGTTATTCTGAGTGTATTTCTTCACTTTCCTTGTGCAATTCGAGGTGCCATCTTTCTGATCACCTCATGTACTCATTCTATTACTCAGTATAATAAAATAGCTTAGCATTTCTCTCTGCATTTCTTGAGTATCTGCTTATATTTCATGTTTATATTATTAGATGTGGCACCATTGTTATTTCCATCATTTTCAGCTTCCCGATTATTATATCGTTTGTATGTATTTGGTTGGAGTTTACTAGGGTTTGGGGAAATATCTCTGAAACGAGATATTACACACTCTTCCATTATCCCTAAGGTCTATCTTGTACCTTCCATTAGCCCTAGGGTCTCACATGTATATATAAGGCATTGCCATACAAATTCATAACTAAAATGTGAAATATCAAAAATGTAAATGAAAATAGAACAGAAAGCGAGAAGAATTAGAATATCCATACTTGTACTAGATGGTAGTTGATGATGTAGGAGCTTGTTTAGATACGAAAAATATGCGAGGGTGGTAATCTCAATGCCAAAAATGCATGTTACCCACCAAAAGTGGGTGACCCCATAGGAGAAAAATTTCTCCTAGATCTATCTTGAGAAAATAGCCAATAGCCCCTAACAAACACTAGTGTAGCTGATACATTGTGCCATTTGCTCTTCGCTCCCTGCATCAGTCATATGTCCCTTCACCCATCTTTAGAGAACATATGTTTGAAGGTGGGATATCCAACCCAAAAGTTATGTTCTTCATTGTGCAATTAGGTGCTTATGCTTGTTTTTCCTTGGGCATCCTGGGAATGGATTATTGAGTGACTTGGAAAAAAGGAAGGGCTTTGACCATAGTTTTGTTCCCTCACCTCAAATGGGGCAGGTTAATCCTCAATCCTAGTCCTGTGGGATCTCCTTTATTGGCCTATGGCTTTAGGAAGGGCACTGTTTGGGAAACCTTGATTTTGGTAGCACAGTCGCGTTTTCCCCATCCACATTTTTCCCTCCCCTCCGCAGATTACAACCCCTATTTCATCATATTCCTTCTTTGGGTCTACAAGGCACTCGCACACCCACTCCCCTTGTCCACATGTCTAGGTTGCGCTTGGAAATGTTTCCCAGGAGGTTGATGCAGCTAAAAGAATGTTAAAAGCATGTCCTGGCCACAAGCAAGGAACAAAAGAAAAATAATATTATAAAATGGAAAAGATGGTTGGGACATTTAACATAGCACATGGGAAAAAGTCAAGCATGAGCTCTACCCCTTATTATGGCCATTACCCTAGTTCCTAGGGCCCTATGAGTGCCCCCAAATCATTGAGGAACCCATGCACGTCCCAACCCCTGGTGGGCGATGAACTGCCCTACCTTAAGCAGTTGATAACTACTTATATCATACACAACATGCTCTCATTTCCTGGAGCCCAGACCAGAAATACAAAGAAAAATCAAGAAAAGGAAAAAGGATAGTAAAGAAGGGTTGTAAATCAAAGTACGAGTTAACTCATGTATCAACAATTTCTCCCTCCTACAACTATACACCCAAATAATCATCATTACCATCCTTGAACCCATGGCATTTGGCCTTGAGACCCCCGTGTCCACATCCATTTATCATTCACATGACACCTATCAATTAAATGATGTACCAGGGACCTGTATTTCCCCTTAGGGATTGGGAACACCAAATAGGGTTGTTTATTACCCACTAATACCTAGGGAGGTAACAAATTAGGAAGCCCACTATGAAGTCTCTATGTGCCCTTGAGAAATAATCTTGGGCCCAGGTCTACCAGAGGATCATATTAACACCCCTAGGTGAAGCATTAAGAGCCATTAGACTCTCATCATGTGTAGAGCACCATTCCATGCCATGGGAACACTCAACACCTTTAGCAGTTTGCTCATTGCCCTACATTATTCACAAGAAGATGTGCTTGGACCAATGTGCCCTAACCAACTTAACATTATATTGCAGTTGATCCAAGGCCCAGAGGACGTTTGTCTCATCCCTTGAGACATGGGAGGGCAAGCACCATCGTCGAAGCCCTCGGTATTGGGGCATCACAGGCTATTTTATCATCAGGAGACCCATGGGACCAGCTTTTGTGCCCCAAACTCATTTTGGGGCCCCACATGATGACTTGCATGGAGAGTAAGGAGACATCCCCTTGTTCATAATTTATGGAGCTCTCTCACACACGTTGGCACCAAGAGGACTCAACGTGGCCCTCAAACAACCCTACATCAACACAATGTCATCAATTCGACTAGCAGTTGGATGGTTATTTCATAATTTGTAAACGCTACTTGGTCGGCTTGTGACCAAGGCATGTATTTTGCACATTTTTATAATGTTAGGGGCCTTGGGTTAATAATTCGACCTACTAAGTCTCATATAAATAAAACTCAACTTCATTTGTTTTGGATCATCATCACACTTGGGAACTTCGGCCTTCTTAGCAAATCCGAGCTTTTTCTTTGGATTAGCTATTGGATGTATTGGATGCATTTTGATATTTGGAGATGAAATTCGATTTTTTTTGGAGCTATCTCTTGAATTGTGGATGGATATATCATATTGTCATCTTGTAAGTGCCTCTTGTTGAAGTTTCAATCTTGAAAAATGTCTAATGTATGGAATTGTTGCAACTAGATTAGTGTTATATTGTGCCCTAATTATTGAAGATTTATTTTGAAAGCCATTTGGTTGGCAATTGCACATGTTACTCATAGCATGGCATGTGATGAATGTTCCTAGTGGATGAAATTTTGTTTTCCCTCCATAAAACTCCATAAATTTGGAGTGGGTAATTATTGAGGTTTGGTATCTAGGGCATCAATTCTTTACATCCTTAAAGACAATTATGGAAAATATGAAGCATCTAGGACTCCATAAGCCCAAAGCAGAAGGAACTAGTCCAAACCATTTCGTGATAAAATCCTTCTTTCTCCATATTTTCTTCTCCCAAAGTTTTTGCTTCCCTCTTCTTGGACAGCTAGCTTAGGGCATCGAGCGAAATTCCCTAGAGTGGAAGGGTGGATTCTGGGATCATAGACTTTAAGCTTAGGGCCTTAGCGCAAGTCCTCAATGTTTGAAAAGCATCCCTTGTGTTTTCATCCATAAAAACGCTTGCTTCGGGTGTGCCCTAAAAGGGAAACCCTAGTTTGAATTTCCTTGACTTGGGGACTTCTTTGAGGGTTGTATGAGCTTTGTGTTCATTGGAACAAATCATAAGAAGCCCTTTTTTCTCCTTGCCTTGACCTTGGGAGTACCTTTAACCGCGATAATTCACAAAACTCTAGATCTCGTGCAAGTTTCTTTTAGGTCTCTAACAGCGAACGAAAACCCTTTTAAAGTGCCATACCATCACATAAAGCTTCCCTTAAGAAGTCCTACCTCATCACATAGTACCTCAAACACTAGAACATAAATTAAAGGTGATTGTTTATCTACCGGGAATCCTCCCATCGGTGAAGGTCCGTAAACAGAAGGGGATACTTGTTGTGGTGACAGTGGGACATTGTCCTATTGTTATCTCTTAGTCTAGCTCTTTGACCCTTAGGCTTTCCGTGCTTAGGGCCTGATAGATTGTGTGGTAACACAACCTACAACATTAAAGTAAATGGCTTGCCACATAAAAGGAGGCGATAACAACAGAAAATATTAATGAAGGCTGAGAAGCGAGTGAAGGTGAGAAGAGGAGAAGGAAGGAGAGGCGACAAAAGTACAGATGAATGAGTGGAGGAAAGATAGATCAAAGTTACTAAAGCCAAGACCAAAAAATTGAACCAAATACACGAGGGGAAGACAATAAAGATGAACAACTAAACCAAGAAGTAAGAGGTTGCAACACTAGTTGAGATAACAAATCAAAGAGGTGAGAATTGACAACTCTAGACCACAAATAGTTAAGGAAAGAAGAAAAATTTGGAAATGCTAGTGTTGAACTGGGGAATGCAATAAACAAGTGGAAGCAACCATTGGAGCAATGGTTGGAGATGCGATCCCATAGCTGCAGTCTACAGGATGCGACCATCAAGACCAAAGTCCCTAATAGGAAAAGGAGAGGCATGGTGATTGGTCCCATCTAAGGAGAAGCCATCTCAGGTCGGGCCCTACCTGAGAAGACGACCTAGAGAGGCCCATTAGAGGTGATGTAACCTAGGAAAGGGGAAATAAATGAAACAAAAAGAGAGGATATAGGAGGACTTCCCCAAGTTGATTAAGAAGTAAAGAAGTATAAAGGAGAAAGCGTTCATGAGTACAAGTATGAATGGGGGTGTTATTGCATGAAAGAGTCGACCTATCCCAGGTACCAATGTAGGAGAATAGAGGTATGCTTAGTCGTTTTCAGGGACGCCACAGGTCTGTATGAAGTAACTAAAGTGATACAGAGAGGCCGAGATCTTTACATCTGTGGTAGAGTTTAAAAGAGGTTGATGTGTGTGGAGATAAGTTGTTGTTAGGTGAAGGAAGGGTTGTTCAAGGCTTTGAAGAACAGTCTTCGTGCCCTAGTTAGTCTTCTCTCTATGGTACGCTTCCCTTAAGAGTCTGCTCAGAAGTATGATAATTTTCACTCTGATTTTTTTGTCCATAGGAGAGAGGAAAGAGACCCTAAGAAGGAGACATATGGACTGTGATTTGGGCCGCAAATTTTGGGTGTATTGCATAAAGATACTCTGCATATGTCTCTCCTGGAGTGGACTACATCCAACCTAAGGTAGTTGTACAAAAGTGCAAGTTTATGCGCATAGTATAGGGCTAATACAATGAAGGAAAATAGCGTTAATGTGGAGCAGATTCATTGGAAGGGAGAGTTGCTCTGGAGTGGTTAGATAAGATTGTCCTAAAGGCCTTAGGAACACAAATTTGAGATGGCCTAGAGCTATCACCAAGAAGCAAAAATGTGACAGTTAAGAGGCTTGTTTTGTGGAGCCCTAGTACAGTGATAAAGGTGCAAGCTTGGTACTATTAAGAGAGAAGCTTAATGGAGCCCTAGAAGACCTCATGTACAATGTTCATTGGAGGATCTAATGAAATGTTAGGAGGAAAATTTGTGTGCCCTAGTTCAGTGGGTTGCAGGAGGGAAAACTCATTCATAATAGGGCATATTGTAAAGACCCTAAGAACTTGATCCTTTGGAGCGGTAGAGGACATTGTTAGTGGGAAGATCACAGAGCCAATGTTCAGTCATCTTGGAGAAGCCAAGAGCAGTTGATAGTAGCAGATTGACGGCTGGAAATGCAACCATTTTGATGTTGCAGAAGTTGTAGTGATTTGCAAAAGAGGAGGCAAAGTACCTGCTAGATGTGTTCAAGGTAAGTGGATTGAAAGGACTGTTATGATCAACCAAGTCAATTGTACTTTGTTCAGGGAAAGATTGGTGGTCATAGTTGTTGACACAAAGCCCTAGTTGTGTCTTGTACAGGGTTCTATGTAAGGGCCATGATCCATCGTATGGGAGTCCTAAGATTGTTGTATTAAAGTTTGTATATAACAAGTTGTGGTCTAAAAAATTGTCTTGTGTACAACTTGATTCATTGTTATTTTTTATTCCATTGTGCAAAGTGATTTTGCTGTGGCATTTGAGTGTTTTTGTGATTGTGATATTAGACTCAAACCTGATTCTTAAGTGTCGTAGAAAATTCAACAGGTCGTCCACATTATACTAGCCGTTGGAAATGTCCAAGCCCTCGTTCAAGTAACGTTGTGCAAGAAAAGTGGAAAGTTTGAATTCCTAAGCACTCAAGATACTTTTTCAAACAATTCAAGCCATTCTTTGATGGAGAAATGTATGCTTAGGTCAATTTGGGCCTCCTTTTGTCAAATTGATCCTCTAATTGGTGGGACATCTCACCTCATTTGAAGGATTTATGTAATGCGACGACAAAAAAATGTAATTTTACTTAGTCTCCAACCATATTGTGTATGAAAAGTCACTTATCTTTTGAAGCAAAAGGACGAAATGTGTTGAGAGACTCATCCATAAATAGAGGAGCTCTCTCTCCTTTTCAAATCATTGTGAATTGTTGAGATCATGTTTCCATAATGTGAAATATTTTCATGAAATCTTTGGTGTTCATCTTGAAGTTTATCTTTCTTGGTTGATTTCAAATATTCCTAAGGAAATTTTCAAATAACTAAAGAATACTACATAGACTAACTAGATTGATCAATTTGAAAAGCAACTTTGTCACTTGTAAAGGGATGTCTAGGGTTTTGTTCGCACATCTCTCTTGTTGGTGTAAGGTAGAGTTTGTCTCTTCTCTTTGTTGGGCCATTCCCTAGTGCTACCCACCAAGGGTTTCAATTTATTTTGCATCATAGTTGAGCTAATGATTGACGACTTTCCCCTAAGTAGGATCCTTTCTAGTAGGGATTGACTTCAAAACTTTTTCTTGATTAGCCTTGAGGTGATTTTTAACTTCTAGTGTTCCTCCTCTAGCCATAAATGACAAGCATGGAATAACCAACTTAAGACAAGCATCAATTTGACCCCATAACCCTAGTGGAAATAAGCCACACTCATCTCTTTTTACTAAAATTTGTGATTGCCCTTAATTTTTATTATATAAAAAGCCTTGAGAATAGAAAAAAATACATAAAAAATAAATTATAGAAAAATATAAGCATCAAAGATAAAAATTGATCCCGAGAATTTTTTTACTTCTATGTCTAAATAAGTTTTGACTGATTACATTTTGATTCTAGGCTGATTTTTTAGAATGGTGTGCCACATTGAATATCTAAGAAAGATAGTGCCCCCTCTCCTTTCTCGCATTTAATTTTGATCTAAAAATGTGGAAGGGTTTTGAAGGAGATTTTAGAAATCTGATTTTATCTTCAGTAATTATAGCTCAAG
>APFE031681193.1:14738-27977 GCA_000404065.3 Pinus taeda
TCCGCTTGATAGTTCATAAATCTTATTTCACAACATTGTCTCTTCCCGTCTCGTGTCGATGATGTGGGAAACATTATGGCCCACCTTCGACAAAGATCATTTCCTGTCGACTTCAGCTCATTATCCAGGAAAGTAACCTAGAGACTCCCTTCTGGTACCTTGTAGCCTGCATGCCTCAATGGCAGGTTCTTCGTATTCGACGTGAGGTTTTCATCATTGGCCTCCGATCCGATGACTCTATGGGTGTTCGACATCGTCTCATTCATTCACACGCCGTAGATTGTACCTATAGTACCTTGAGGACCATTTTCATTACTGGTGGTACCTCTCGCGCCTGTTAACAGCTTTCATTATTGGCTGGTAATCAGACGATGTTCATGCATGTTCGACTTCGGCTTACATTTTCGCATGCTTGAACTTGTACTTGTGTTCGGGTCGAGGTGGAGCACAAGACCCTGGATTGTGTCTGTTGTAATCCAGGCGTGATTTTGATACATGACTCTTTCACTGGATGGCTGCGACCATCCCTGAGTCTATTCATCGATCCTAACTAGATGGCTGCGTCCATGCTACGGATCTTGATGTACTCTGTCAATGGATGGCTGCGTCCATACCACATATATCATGTATTTGAACTATCATACTATATCTCTCCATGCAGATTCTCGGCGGCAGTTGGATATGATCTTGTAAAGCACTTCACCTCTCTCTCTCGAGGCTTATGCTTTATGGGGCATCTGTTACGCAGTAATTTGTCACCGTTGGTCACCGCCCTTGTTACCCCCGCCGTCGCACACTGGAGGACACATTTACGGACCTGTGACCAGTGACACAACTTGAAAGCACTTGCATTGGAGTCTCCTAAGTATGAACTTCAATATCCCTGAAGACACCTTTTGAAGATTAGCTCTAAAAAATGCCCTTTTTTCATTAGCGCGGGTCCACAGTGTCTAACCCGTGCCAATGGCTTAGTTCCTCCAAAGAGGGCGCGCCCATGGACGCGCTGTCTCAGAACAAAGCCCGCGCCACCCAAAATTCGTCATGATTTTTGGCCAACATGCACTGAAGTGTTTTTTCCTCCATTACTCATGCAGTTCTCTGGGGAAAAATCCCATGGAAGTGATCGAGTGTCGTCTTTTTCATCCATGACAACTCAGTCCAAAGGCTATTCTGAGACAATACCAAATCTTTAGTAAGTGTCCTGATACAATGAATACTTCCTCCTCTTCCATCTATAAATAACTGTCACCCTGCATTGAACCAACTTAGTTTTTGAGTTGGTACAAGAGCTAAGGTGAGCTGAGATTATGCTAGATTGATAGTAAGAGTTGAGAGAGAAGTTATGCTGCTGGAATGTTGAGAGAGGAAGTGACTTTGCAAGGCATGTTTAGCTGCTGACCCAGTTGGAGGAGATTTCAACGTCAAGCCTATTTGGTTGTAATTCTTCTCTTCTTTATGAATATAAGCGTGTCATTATGGTTCACTCACATTTCTCTATGATATTTGATTATTTTCCTACTTGACTGATAATAATTCATGATATTGGATTAGGCTTGTGTTGGATTGTCTTTGTGTGAGGTGTCAGCGTGGAACGTCAGGATAGTACGGCCAAAGCTAAAGGACAGGAGCGACTTTCTTCCACGACAAATAGCGTTGGATTCCAGGTAGGTCTTTCTGATCAAGCTTTAAATTATGCAATTAGGAACTTGCATGCAGCGTGTATGATTGTTGCTAGACCCCCGTCGGGCTAGTGGGATCGCCTCTGTCCGCAGAGGGGATTTACCAACCTCAACAGTAACATAACAAAACAAAAGAGGGATAATCTAGGAAAAATGTTTAACAAGCAACTGTGAACTGTAGAATACCTCCTAGCGAACCAAGAAGTACAGGTAGACAATATCCGCAAATGTTGTATTCAGTGTATCACAATGTACAAGGCATCTGACTTGGTTACCTAAGGATGGATAGAAACCTAGTGTTGTCCTCCTATATATACTCGAAAGTATGTGGAGGCCCAATCCGCATAAGTGTTGTCTAATGCAAAACTGCATAGTGAGAGCATTCCCATATACTTACGAACTATAACACCGCCCTATATACCCAAAGGTACATGGATGAGCTACAATATGCTCATGTTCATGGAATGAGGTATCACACTTAGGATGTATTGCAGACAAGTTAGTCGCAGTTGCTTTGTTTTACGACGTCGGAACACGTCTCTAGCTTAGACCTCTAAATTATTTTCGTTAGGTGACAATGCTCCATTAGGTATATTCAGATAAATTTTATGTTGACCTTCTTTAGAATTTTCCTTTCAAGTTTTACTACGTGATTTATGTTTTCAATTCCTAAAATGCAACTAACATGATAAACATTCTCTCCTTAGCTAATAGCGATAGAGTAATCGGATTTTTGACAAAGAGAAAAGAGCACATCTAATGCAATTTTCCTAGCTATTCCTTTCAAGCATTCACAAACTACAATATCTATAATGAAAAATGCATGTATTTCTTTTCGATTTCCCTTAATTTGAATGAAAAAAAAGGAAAGTTAATGCACAATCGATTAATAAACTCTTTTCATAAAAATGACGGTTTTGCGACAATTTCTTTTCAAGGAAAAAAAGACTTTACGACACTTTCATTTACAAATAAATGAGGAATTATGACACTTTCAATGAAAATACTAATCATATTCACACACCAGTCAATCAATCTTTCATGAATGAAGACTTTATGACAATTCAATTTTTGAATGAAAAGACGATTTTACGACACTTCCTTTTGACAAAGCTCAATCAACTATATTCTAACTTGACTATAGATTGATAATGACAAAGAAAAAATTAAAGAAACATTAATCAATCCAATCAAAGTAGGGCTGGAAAAGGAGATGGAAAACCTATTTTCTAAGACATGACATCCATTTACAATCAACGAACAACCAATCAAAAGAATTTTGGCAAAAAATATAATTCCAAGGGTGGGAATCTGACACTAGGAAGATCAGCGCAGGCCATAGAGGGAGTAACTATGCTGCAATGCAATGTCTCTAACTGGAGGGTACATTGCAC
This sequence comes from Pinus taeda, assembly GCA_000404065.3. Taxonomy (NCBI): domain Eukaryota; kingdom Viridiplantae; phylum Streptophyta; class Pinopsida; order Pinales; family Pinaceae; genus Pinus; species Pinus taeda. Next base: position 17,812 of record APFE031681193.1, read on the forward strand.
CCCACTGTCTCTAACGCTAGCTTGCGCTGATTCCTATGAGGCCACTCAAGAGTCATCTAACCTCAAATTTGGACCAAAATTTAATGTAAAATGCTGAATTTCAAAAAATAAAGTATGTCAAGCTGTCTAAGGAGATGGATAATTTCTACCCAGCAGAGTTGCCAACTTGTTTTGGGAAGTTTTTGTGTCTACGAATAAACACTTAAACCCCTAGACTAGTAGCTAAGTCTAGAACAATAGTTCAAAGCATTCTCTACTTTTTCTTTGACCAATAGATTAAACAAGAGGTAAAGAATCCTACCTGTTGCTTTCGCTTACTCCTTATCTAACTTGACCAATTATGTTGCTCCCTTCTATACTTAATCCACTTGAAGAGTACTTGCACAGAGATAGAAGACAAAAATTGATCAAAGAATATGATAATGACCTATTTATTAAACATACCATGGAATCAAGTACATGATATACATATGAAATCATCAGTGGAGAATACAAGCATATGGAGAAAGCTTTTAACACTTTATTAGTAAAAGGAAGAGTTACAACCCAATTTGCTTGATTCAGCATCACTCCTTCAGTTTAATGCCATCCTCTCCTCATAACAAGCAAGAAATTTTGAAATCATTACAATACTTGAAATAAACTCAAGTCTAATATTAACAACGTCTCCCTATAATTAAATGATTTCCAACCCCAGCTAGCCAACCCCAGATCACTTGGATGAGTGGTCCTTTTATAGGTAACTGAATGAAGTTATGCCATAAATGGTGATAATGAATGCCCTCCCAAACTTAGAATTTAGTTCCATGGAGGAAGGGATAAAGGGTTTGATGTTCCTTAACTCCCTTCCTCATCTAAATACGAACCCAAAGGAGTGGATAGCCCGGAGAAAATTCTAGAGGCATCTAATGGATAAGGAATCTTTGAAACCCTCATGGAAATTCACTCAAATTCACCCACCGCAGGCCAAAGAGGGACCAAGTGCACTGTAATGCACATTGACAGTGTATTGGTTGCACTGCAACACACCCTAATGAAGGCCTACCTGCGTTGATCTTCTTAGAGGCAATTTCTGCATGATTTCAGTGATGGAACTTCTTGGGAAGCTATGCATTCTGATGGTTGACTTCTTTAGGCATGTAACAACTGTATTTGATGGGCCCTAATAGTACTGATCTGTTAGTTGTGGTTCATGTGCCCAAATGGATCTGTAATAATCGGTCAACCTATTCAAGCCAATGAAATGCCATTATGTCCTCAAGTTATGATTGAGCCCTTTGAAAAATTGGCTATTGATTTCGTAGGACCCATAAACCCCACATATTTAAATAGAAAGAATATCTTGGTTTGTACTGATTTGTTACTAAATGGGTAGAGGCTATAGCTGTTTCTTTTGCCACTGAAAAAGTTGTGGTCGATTTTCTATTTAATGAATTTTTTACTAGATTCAGTGTTCCTAGAGACGTTGTTTCTAATAATGGACCACAATTTGTTTCTAATTTGGTGCAGGAAGTCATGAATCAATATAAGATTTGACACAGGAAATCTACACCATACCACCCACAAAAAAATGGCAAGGTGGAATTTACAGACAAGGTGACTAAATTCATCCTCACTAAAATAGTAAACATGCATAGGAAGGATTGGTTGAACCGATTACCTGAGGCCTTATGGGCTTATCGAAACACTTGGAGGCATAGCACGGGGCATACACCATATGAGCTGGTGTATAGAAAACAAGTCCTTTTGCCAATTGAATTTCTAAACAAAGACTTTCAAAACTACAGTTCAATTGGGTTTGGATCTCTGAGAAGGACAACAACAACATCTATTGCAATTAAATTTGGATGAATTTCGAAGGGATATTGTTCAAAAAAATATTTTAGTACAACAACAATGCAAGAAGTGGCATGATAAGTTTATCAAGAAGAAATAGTTCCAATCAGGTGATTGTGTACTTCTCTATTACTCTAAATTTAAGAATTTTAAAGGGAATTTACATACTCACTGGATGGGACCATATGAGGTAATTCAAGTTTTTGACAATGGGGTTGTAGAAGTCAAAACTATCGATGGGAGAAATTTAGTTTTCCTTGTGAATGGGCATAGGCTTAAAGCATACTTTCAACCCATCACAAAGGAAGATTTCATGTAGCAAGTGTAGTAGCAGTCTAAACTTTAGTGGGTAGGTGGCTATGCCAGCCTATTGTGATTTGATTTCTTATCTCTTGAAACAAAGTTTAAAGAAAAAAAATTAATAAAGAAAAAAAAAGGTAAAGAAAAAAATATTTTTCTGTGATTGTGGAAATCATTTTTAGTAACATGATTGCAGAAGGATCAACCTAAAAACCAACTTCCTGGCAAAGATCAAATTCTAATAAAGTGGGAATCTTGGTTGATTTTTAGATGTGTTGACTGTCACCAAGAAGAAGCAGTTTCAAGTGCAGCAACTGAGACCTTATCCAAGTTTGGGATAGATCGCACAAATTTTTTTGTCCAAGCAACACTCAATTCTTGCTACATTTACTTTTTGGATCAGCACTATACAGGCAGATTTCAGGTGAAATTTTTCCCTTCTTCTAATCCCATTTTCATAAAAGAAAATCCTCTTTATTTTCTTATTCTTATCCCATGAAGTTTACCATCCCTTTCTTCAAAGAAACTTTCCCTATCCAATTCGTATTTCCCAATTTTCCCCTTGACATTTTTCCCCAAAATCGCTTTTCGATTTGTCCTTCTTGGTGGTCTCACTCTTGAATTACCTGTCGTAATTTCCTTCCCATTCTAAAATTTGTAGTTTTTCGCACTTCTTTCTTTCCTCATGGATCAATTGCAAGATCTTACGTGAACTCACAAGTCAGATGAGAAGGCATATATCAACACCAAAGACTGGCGAATAAAACCTCCCTTGTATATCCAAAAAAAAATTCAAATGCATCCTATGAATTATATTCTATCAGATTTTTTTTGGTTCCCTTTCTCTTTCCAGATATACTACAAATATCTTTGGTGCAGGAATGTGTGTTCGAGTGAAAGCACATTCAGTGTAGGCATGTTTAGTGTAGGCATGTTTAAGTGCAGACATGTTCAGTGTAAGCATGTTAAGTGCAAGAACGTTTAGTACAAGAATCCACACCGCTAAGTGTGCCCATTTATGAAAAGACATGTTCTGGTGCATGAACAATGGTCTCAATCCAAATACAGTGCAGGAACACCTAGTGCAAAAATGTGTATTGAAAATCTTATCCTTCCTTCGTAATTGTTTTGTACAGGCATAATGATTGCACCATCTGTAGATCATGGCATTCAATAATTTGTATTATGGTTAACACTTTTTTTTATCATTTACTAAATTAGGAAGAAATCTTTTAAGTACAAAGATATTTTAGGTTATGAAATCTCATCTTTTAATGAGTACTAAGTACACCTTATGTGAGATCATGAAGTAAATGTGGGATGGCATGATTCTCCCGAAATCCAATACTTACCTCTTCTTCAAAGAATCATCACTTATAAATGATAGTGTTACCTCATATTTGACATCACATTGTTGTTACATTGAATCATTATCTAAACCATCATCTTTCCAAATCATCATTGCCTAGTTGTACTTAAACCGATTCATATTCACATATTTCCCAGAAGTGTAATATTAATGATGGAGTGTGACCATTTGCAAGGTGGCCAATACATTGACGAATGTATATCTCAACCATCATCAATCCCCCTATAAAGCTTCGAGTTCATCATTTGTAATACTCTTTCAAAGTTTTAGACAGAGATTGGGTGAATTCAAATAGAGAAATGGCACTTGTAAGGATTGAACAATGGTCCAGGAAGGAGATGGAGAAAATGATCAAGTATAAAAACAATCTTAAAATATTGTAGGAATACAGGTTCCTCCCATTTCTACAAAAAATTGATGTATTCAACTCAACCGTGGCACTAGCATTCGCCTGGACTTTTGATGGAAGATGAGACGAGGTGGGTTCGCTGGAATTTGCAGTCACAAAGGAGTTAATTTATCAGGCTACAAGTTTAGCAGCAATGGGAGAATAATGGTTCAAGAAAGAGAATTTTTAGAAGATGCTGTGGCACCCATTTGTGGTCAATCCAAAGAAAAAGGTGGACTGGAAGAAAGATCTCTAGCATAGAGCTATGCTTGGGAAATAGAAGGACCTCCTTTACGTATTACAAAATTTTCTCACATGCGAAGGTTGTTAATCACTGACCTTTTTGTATCACATACAATTTATCATACATTTTGAGTCTGGTAATCTCGCTAATTCTCCCTATTATTTGTTCAAGATATTAGAAAATATTTCGAAAGGTGTTCAGAGAGGGAAGTCAAGCCGGGTTCCATACAAGTTATACCACCATGGGTTGATCCCAATTTTAATCAAGAAGGAACTCGAGGTTAAAAATGTGACTTGGGAAGAATTTCTGAAGGACTTTCAAGGAAGAGGTGCAGGGAAGTCATCCAAGAAGAAGAGTGCAAGGGAGGAAGGAAAATCAGAAACCCCAACCCCACACCCTACTGAGACCACGAGATTGGCCAGGAAAAGGACCGCCTCTTCAAGGGCGAGTCATGTTCAGTCGACATACTTGATACTATTAGACGACTCAGCACCTGCTTCATGAGTTAAAAATAACCTCTCGATCCTTGCTAAGGTGGTGGGCCATACAGTGGTCAACAAAGACTATGTGGAGATGGAAGACGACACACCATTGTTAGTCCTCATAATAAGATGAATAAGAGAAAAATGATGCCGACTACAAGCAAAGACCCAGTGGAGGGTCAAATGGATGATGGGGCATAGGACACTGAAGCCCTAGATAATTTTGAACTTCTGGGTACTGAAGCCCCTGGCAAGGTGAATGTGTAAGGTGCTAAAGCCCTAGATAATCGTGAGGTTTTGGGTACTAAAGCCCTTGGTAAGGTTAATGTGCAGGGTACTGAAGCCCTGGATAGTTAAGAAGCTCTGGGTATGAAACCCCTGGTAAGGCAAATATGCACGGTACTCAAGCCCTTGATAACATTCAAGTTCTAGGTACAGAGACCCTTAGTAACATCAAAATTTTGTGTATTGAAACCCTTTATGTTGTTGAAATGAAAGAACAAGGTAGCCAAGATAACCTTGACCCTGATGATGTCAGAACATGTTTGGAATCGATTGTCGAGAAGTCTGCATCAGAGGAATTGGGAGAAGAAAAATCCACCCTTTGTCTGAAGAGTCAGATAGAAGAGCTCAAGTACCATGTTTATGGCTCAAAGATATTAAACAAGGCTATGAAAGAGCAGAATATAGTGCAGAAGTAGATAAATGAAAAGTTGACAGAAGAAGTGAAAAAGCAGAAAAGGCAAGTCAATATATGGAAATTCAGGCCTCAAAGTTTTATAAACCTGTTAAAAATGTACTCAAGAAGGCTTGAGGCAAGAAGGAAAAGGAAATTAAAGGAGGGATAAACATACAAGTTCAAGATTGAAGGGAGGCTCCTTTGTTTTGGTATTTTTGCAGCAAGTAAAGGTTGTGTGAGGACACGCAACAACATAGGGAGGGGAGGACATTGGTAGGCAAAATTGCTTCATTTTTAACCCCTTTCCTACTTCAAATTCATAACCTTATACATCTTTTTCAACCTCGCAACCTACTTATTCCTCCACTATTTCTAGAATCGTGCCTTTTCCTACACAAGCTTTATATTTCATATTTAAGGGTTACAAATGTTCCTAATTAATTATTTCTATAGATTTTATACATTTAATATTATTCGAAACTAATACATTCTTTCCTAAAGTATTTGGTACGCAACATATTAATCATTTCTTTAGCATGGCCAAGTACAAGTAGGATTCATTCACCACTGGAAAATATTAAACTTCTATGATAGCTTACTACCTAATACAAACATCTCATTCAGAATCGGTCATCTCGAGTTGGACCCAGAGTGGAGATAAGTCAGGGATATGATAGAGTTTAGATCGCCAGCCGAATGCTTCATTTTAGTGTTTTTTAATAGCCGAAAGGCTTAGAATGTAATGTTGTTGTTATTGTGTTACAACCGAAAGGCTTAGATCGTAACGCTAAATTTAACTTTGTTACGACCACAGGCGTAAAGGGATGTATATAATGTAGGATCTAGATAGAAAATGGTAGTGAGCGATAGTGGTAGTAATGCTACTGTAACTGCGGTATTTTGTAATTTTGCCGGTGTCGCCCTCATTTTGGGTTGGATTCAATTTCATCATCTACATTTGCTGATTCTAAAATTTAAAATAAAGGGATTTCACCATGTTATTTGAATCCCGTGTCTTAATTCTATGTTGATGTGTTCCTCAGAGTTGAGTTTCCAAGTTTCTTAAACAGGGAAACAAGTTGGTTGGCTAGGGCCTAGCCAACCTAGCTTGTTCTCCCTCACATTATTCTTTCTCGTTAAAGGTGTGTTGATTTTGTTTTAATGAAAGGCATGAATTAAGTAGATGCTTCTATTATTTCAAAAAGTCTAGGTTCGATTTCATTTATAGCCATTGTATGACAGATCCGTGGTGTGCATGTTTAACTAAGTTTGATCTTACCTTTTTGTAATCTTTCTTTTCAAATATTAGTATTATTCCTACCTAGATCATGCAAGCACGTTATTCTTGCACTAGTGCATTTAGAATTCTGTAAATTGATTTCTTTGGTTCATTACAGCGAAGCCTTCTGTTTTTTTCTGTCATAAGGATCTTGATGCATTTTTACAAGTGAGTGTTCATCTTTTAGAAGTATTCTTGATATTCTAATTAAATAAGCTTTTGTAAATAAGGAATGAACTTTGTTATAACACATTAATCTGTACCTGCACTTTACACTTTTAAGGAAAGGATCTAACTTCCCATTTAATTATTCAAAGTGAACCTTTCTGAATTTAAAATTATTAAAATGGCACATCGAATTTATGTGAATAACTATTATAGGGATAAAGCCTATTGTCACAATTATATGATTTCTTTAGTTGCATGAAAGAGTTCCTTGATTGAAGAAAAGTGTGCTTTGACTTTCAAAATTAATTCTTATTTTGAAGTTAAGTTGGGTTGAAGCATCTTTCTATTTGTGAAAGCTAGTTCAAAGTTTTGTTCATCTTTGTAGATTATTTTCTTAAGTTAACAAACTATTTATTCTTTTATGAAAGAAAAATGAAAACTTGGTGCAGGAGTCTTTGTTCTGGTGTAGGAATTAATATCCTGATGCAGGAGAAGAGTGTTCTAGTCTTAAGACTTAGAGAAGCTACATGAGGACAAAAATCTTAAGTATAAGTGTGAAATATACTTCCAACATATAAACTTTGTTCTGATATTGATGTAAGAATATTATAGGTTTACTAGAATAACAACTCAGTGCAGGGAGAAAGATCTATCAAGAAGTTAGATATCTTCAAGGGTCCAATAATTAATCTGACATACAACTATACTGAAGAGAGACATAGATTTCCATTTCAATTAATCAGAATTTCTTACAAGAGTTCGAAAGTTCCTTTCATTTATTTCTTCACAAAACTACTTTCTTTTATATTCCAACACTAGAATTTCTTTGGTTTAAATTCTTGGCTGATCTTTTCTTTTCGATTCTGCAAGATTGTAATTAAGGAGGTAGGAATAGGGTTTGGAAAAGTTTATATCATATTTGGAATTTCTTGTGCTTCACCTCTAAGTTTACTAAACCCTCGGTTTAAGTGTTGAAGGAGTCTACTATACTGCAATTCCTGCGCCCAACATTCACTACTATCTTAGTTACGTTGAAATAAATGAACATTAGAAGTTTATATTCCTCTCTCAAAAGAAGTACATTGGTGATCTGTTGAAGAAATTTTGCATGGCTGAGTGAAATTCTTTGACTACTCCAATGGCACAAAACTTAAAGCTCACATCCACTGAAGGAAACGAATTTAAGTATGGAGGGAAGTGTAGACAGGTTGTAGGAAGTCTCAACTACTTGACTACTACCAAACCAAAGATCTCATTTGTTGTTGAAATCCTCTCCATGTTTATGAAAACTTCTTGTGAGGGTGAGTGGTTTGCTGCAAAAATATTTCTAGAGTACATAAAGGGAAATCAAGACTTTCAACTTAAGTATACAAAAGTGGGCGACTTTAGCTTTATTGGATACTCTGATTTAGAATTTGACAGAGATAAAGAAGCTAAAGTATCTACTTTAGGTTATGTTAGGAGTCTTGGATCATGAGTGTTCTCCTCGAGGTCACACAAATAGTCAATTCTATTAGAGTCCACAACTAAGGCAGAATATGTCGTAGCAGCTAAAGCAACAAAGGAAATTATGTGGTTGGGGAAAATTCTAGAAGATTTACAAGAGAAACAACTACATCCAACTCCTCTTTTGATTGACAATACATTTTCTATAAATTTTGCCAATAAACAAAAGTTCCATACTTGAACGAAGAAAATCAATACAAAATACCATTTAATTAGACCTCATGTTGAGAGCAAGACAATCCATGTATTCCATTGGTTGATAAATGAGCAGATTGCAAACATCTTCACCAAAGCGATTGTAAGAGAAAAGTATGAAAATTTCAGAATGATGCTTGGACTCACCAACATTTGTTCAGGTTAAGGGGGGAATGTTGACACCTAATCCGCAATGATGATTGTAAATATTTTAAATATTTTCATTTACACATTTGAGAAAACCAAAATACCTTGTAAGTGGAATCCCAAGAGTCTCTCCACTCATGTATAAATTCATGATATGGTTAATGCAATAAACAATTTTGTTTGTGGCGTTACTCTTGTATTGACACATATGGATAAGATTTGATCTCATGTACCATGACATTTTCATCAATATCTAACATCTCTTCATATTTCCAAGCGAAAACTTCACAAAATTCTGGAAAAAGGGCTTTGTAAATCTTGACCTCATAAGGAGAATAAGATGCACCAATATGGACATTTTTCGATAACTTCTGTTTTAGTTGAAATATTAAAAGGAATAGTATCTTCAATATTCACTAAATTATTTTCATAATTGATGCCATAAATGGATATGGAATCCTGAAATATCTCAGTAGTATTGGGTGAATAAATATTTCCAATTCATTCTTAAGGTTTTTGGGCAAGGACGAATGATGATGGTTATCATCCCATAGTGCATCATCTAACATCATTATTTCAATGATGCTTTCAATAGTAGAGAATGTATAGGGGAAAGGATTAGAAGATGAACAAAAATCTTGGAAATGATCAACCCAATCTATCGAGGAATGAAAATCAAAATGTGTTAAACTAGTTGAATAGATGACTTCATATTCAAGGTCAATGAGACTGAGCAACATGCGGTAACAAAATGTATCAAAATTAGAACTATTTGGTACTATCTAGGGATGATATGGAGTAGTACAAGAGGATATCATATTTACAAAGAAAAATGGATTGGGAATGTCAAGAGGAGGAAGAAAAAAAGTCGCTATCAAAGAGGAGTCTTTCAAAAATTGTAGTCTGACATGTTGATAAGACTATGAAGATTTTCCCATAAGACAGATTCTTCTAGTAGTATGATAATTTTTGGAAAGAAGGTAAGTTGATCGATGGTCATGATGCCCCCTAGTGAGGCAAAAATATCATCCTAAAATATGTTGAAATGACTCCTTCCATGGCATAAATACATGTACAACCCGATAAAAGGTTATAATCCAATGGTCTATCTATAACTTCAACTTCTACTAAAACCATTTTTCTAGTTGATTCTACTTTCAATGTATTTAAAATTCCACAAGGTTTGAAACCTCTTCCATAAAAATATTTAAGAGTAGTGGGTGAATGATTAAAATAAGGAGAATTAATAGCCTTCCAAGATGAAAGTGACATGCTATAAGTTAAAACACATTTGTCCACAAATGTCCATTGGGTAGTCTTACTTTGAACAACAACTTGGATCATAAATCCTAGTTGTGGGGAAAGTTTGTTTTGAAACCAGTGCAAGAAAATATAGAAAAGATAGATCAACGCCTTAGAGTTCAGCCTCTTCAAGGGGGCAACCTCCTTTACATTACATAAATCAACAATTCTTGGATGATATAAATGAAAAGACCTCCTTTCTATATATAGGAGTCTAAGGGGTCATTATATAATCAGAGCCTACATAACAATAATAATGTAAGGGCACAAT
>APFE031681193.1:28481-61237 GCA_000404065.3 Pinus taeda
TTCTTCCTCCTCTTCATACTCTATGTAAAATAATTTCTTCTCAACACACTTATGACCTTTAGTGCATTTGCTATCACAATTGTAACAATGCCCTTTTTCTCTTTTTTGTTCCAATTGTTGTGGTGTAACCCTTGTAGGTTGTGGAACGCTAGGAGAAACAACACTTCCATATTCATAGCTATGAGGGGTAGAATTCATTGTTGCCATAATTTTACTTTCTAATATGTCACAAAGCCATTTTACTCTTTCCAATTGTTGTGGTGTTGCTCTAAAGAAGGTGTTGCTCTTTGTATCCTCATAATGTGCTATCATTTCCTCTGTGAGAATTGACCATGTAACAAGTCGTTTACGAGAACAAAGCCCTTTATATCATAAAAATTGATCCGGTTCTAAATATGAAGATGAAATACATACCTTTTGTAACAATGGTACACCATGTAGATGAAAATATTGCTCCATCTGAAATATCCAATTTACCGGATCCTTCCCATCAAACTTCCTCATCTTGTTTTTTCTTGATTTTAGGAGCTCGATCTTGAAACGACTGTAACTCTGTAGTTTCAAACCGTCGAGTTCTGAAATTATGACCTACAGTAGCCCTCTGTGTCCTCTTTCCAATTCCACCAGTCTGACCCCAATTGGATTCTCCAATGAAGAGTTATGCCAAATCTCCCAAAGTGACCTGATTATAGACCTTTCCAGAAGAGTGAACTTGTATGAAGTTCCACGTGTCACTATTTGGACCTTTGGCTCTCGCAAATATCTAGAAGCAACTACAATTTGTCCTCTTTTTGTACCAATTTAAGAAATTTCTATCGGATGCTCAGAGAGAAAGTTATGACTATTTTCCCCAGGTCGCCTGTTTGGAATGTAATTCAGGAGTCTGCAAAAAGATCAAATTCCTCAAATCATATCTCCACAAATATAGTGCAAAACGTTCTGAAATTCGTACCTGAGATTTAGCATGATGTCTTGTCAAATGGGTTTTTTTTCGACTTCTGAAACGTCACAGAAACAAAGTTATAGCGAAAATTCCACGATGACCTGTTTGGAGCAGCAAAACCCTAGAATCCAAAGCTTTGATCCCAAATGTCATGAAAGCAGCTCAAGAAAAGATAGATAAATGCCTTAGAATTCAGCCTCCTCGAGGGGGCAACCTCCTTTACATTACATAAATCAACAATTCTTGGATGATACAAATGAAAATACCTCCTTTCTATATATAGGAGTCTAAGGGGTCATTATATAATCAGAGCCTACATAACAATAATAATGTAAGGGAACAATAATAACAATAGTCGGCTTCTATGGGACACAATAGTAACAATATGGGCACTACATGGGTACATCCATATGATAAGGGGTTTGTACTAATAATAATAAGGGGTTACACTAGTAGTATAGGGGCCTAACAAAGTTTGGGAGTACTATTCTCACCATTAAATACAAAAAGACTCAAATCCTAGGGATCTATGCTTCCAATTGCAAAAATTAAAGACCTCTTATCGGCAAGACAATTCTATAATCCCTTGAGGGTTGACATAGTGGAAGGAGGTTGATCCAAGTCCTCAACTATATTATAGATTTTTATAAATCTCGCCTAAGAAGTAAATGTTTATTTGTGAATAATGTCTTGGGAGGTTTAAAAGTTATCTCAATTAGTATCACATTTGGAGAAGGATCTGTGATGGATGATGTGGAACTGGTAAGTTGATCAGTAGCCTTACCAGTCGAGGAATTTGGGTTACCATAGTCTTTATTTCTCATAGCCACAATAATCTGCTTTTTATGTTTGGTGGAAGATAAAATCATAACCTAGGAAGAGGAAACTTGTTCTCCTGCAACCATATTCATCCCTTGGTTGGGAAAGGGATCTATTAACAAATTATGCCTGGTAGATGATGACTTTAGGAAATTATTAACTTCCGCCCGATGAGGATAGTCCCGATTAAAATGTTACTTATTAAAAGTAAGGTGAGGGCAAAGAGCCTTTCTTTTTCCCTTAGGAGACTGAATATTTTATTTTTCTTGCGAACAATTATATTTTGTGTTGTTTCCTTTTCCTTTCTCATTACTTCTGGGTTGTTGATAATTTCCTTTTGTGAATTGAAAAACATTAATTTTTGAAGTAGTTGTAAGAGTAGTAAAGGACGGGTTGTAAGTAGCCACAATAGGACATGAAAAAAATAGTTTACTGACAGTCTATTGACTAGTAGAACCAATGACACCATTAGTAGCATGTGATTATTTAGTCGGAGTTGTATGCTAAGGTCTCAGAGCATTAGGTATTTTTCATAGAGTGTGTTGGATTGAGCATGAACGAGATCAAGGTATTAGGCATGAGAAATTACATTATCTTCAACAGAAACTCCGCCTTTAGCAATGCCTTTAGTTATTAATGGTAAAACATTTTTACAAACCATTCAACCAATAACTGATCGTGAATAAAAAATTTGACCAATCAATGTCAACATATGAGTGGAGTCAGACTATTTCAACGACATTAAAAGCTTGGCTCTAGTTTTATATCGGATAGGTAATTGAAAATGGGTGAGCAATGTAGTTTCCAAAGCATAGAAATTGTTAAATGAAGTTTGTTGTAATCAAACATACCACTTAGTTGTCATACTAGTAACAATTCTCTAGAAAATCCATAAACAAATCGATTCATTATTTAAGGAGTTGGATGAACACCATAAATGATATGTCATAACATGAGTAGATGATTCTTTTGTAGGATTTCAATTAAATTTTGGGATATCTCTCAACAATTTGTTAGGAATGGTTGGCGAGTAAGGAGAATGAAAAATAGGATCATTCATTGGCGAGGTTAAATCTAGGAATTCAAGGGTTTCTACAAACGACAACTGGTTATTAATTTCCAGTGGAGGATATCTTGGGTGTCATGGAATGGGTTGGGAAACATGTATCTGTACTTGAGGGTAAGGAGGATTTTGGTAACCAGGATAAATGTTAGGTCCCTATAATACTAATGGTGCCCCCATTTCTATTGTAGTTGTATCCCTTATTAATATTGTTGTGCCCCTATTGCACCCATATTGTTATTATTGTGCCCCATAGAATCCCTCTATTGTTATTTTTGTGCCTATATATTATTATTGTTAGGTCGGCTTGGTTATATTGTGACCCCTTAGACTCCTATATATAGAAAGGATGTTTGGTTGTTTGAATCATCCAAGTGTAATGTAAAGGAGTTTGCACCCTCGAAGAGGCTGAATTCTAAAGCATTCAACTATCTTTTCTATCTTTTTGTGAGCTAGTTTCATAACAATAAATTTAACTAGACTATCCAATCCAAGACAAAATTGAAGAGGAGGAAATGGTTGTGTCGGAATTTTTTGACCTAGATAATGCATTTGTGGAATAGTACTTTTACGAATACTAATTTATGGAATACTTTGGAATATTTTGTGTCATATGTACATTAGGTTGACTAGTTGATACCTATGCCATACCATATACAGGTTGGTTTACTTGCATTTGAGGAATAGAATGACCAAGTGTGGGAGTTTTCAATGCACCATAAAGAGGTTGGGTAGATTGGATCTAAGATATCCTAAATACCATTGGAATAGTTTGTGTTTGATGTGAAACCTAGACAGGTTCACTGGTTTGAGATAAAATGTGAGGAGGTTAAGGCATAGATTGAATGGTTTGGCTAGTAGGGACGAAGGACATGACCAAGGTAGGTTGAGAAATCGGAACTTGACTATAAACCAAACCAGGTTGAACACAGAACATAATATTTCAAGTATTAGAAGCCATTCTTAGAAATGGAGGACTTGAATAGGAGGGAGAACTAACTTGTGACATTTGCTCAGGAGATGGATACATAACAATAATAGCTTTCACCCCTATCAGGATATAAGTAAAATATAGAGGTAACTGCCCCTCGGGTGGAGGTACCTAGTATAGATGGAATAGAATGTTGTAGATGTCCTAATCCATTGTCAAATGAGCATCATTCGTGCTCCAAATAAGGTTGGGGTGCAACAAGTTAAATAGGTTGTGAGGTGCTTATTAAAGGAGTACCAAATAGAATTCCAAATGAACATGGAAGGGATAAGTCCATGGACTAGTCAACGTACCAGAAAAGGTTCCAAATAATGACTAATATCCAGGTGGCACTGAAGCACCACCAAACAAATGGGTTTCTAGTGAAGTGGAAAACATGGAAGCAGCTCTAACTTTGGTTGGATCACTCATGATAGTAGATACAAGTTGAGAAATTGATGTTGACTCAATCATGGTTAAACTTTCCAAAGAAATTTGTCGATGGAAACTCAAAGGTGAGTTGAAACAAGGAATTCTAGGTAAAAGAGCTTGTATCATAGCGTGAGGAGTAAGTAAATGATGAGATTGATAAAGAGGAGTCCCTCTTAAATAGACATGCCATGAAGGTCGAGACACTTCTTCGGTAATTTCCTAAATACTATGAAGACCAAGTGGAAGTTGTTTTCCATTAGGACTGAAATATATGGGTTGTGGTTGAGTCATAGGTAGAGGAAGAGAGGAAGAAGAGACTAAATTAATAGGGTCGATTAACTGAGGTTCCTTAGGTTTTGTAGCCTTAAGTTGTAAAGTATCCTAATTAGGAAATTTAGGTCCCATGACCTCACGTAGTGAATTTTCAAGGGATTCATCTTCGATTTCCTTGGACTCACACGCTGTAAAGATGTGATTTCGGGTTTAGTACTCATGGGAACTGATAATTCTAGTTGATTTATTTTAGATTACTCCCAGAAGGGGAAGATTCCAAACTACCCATTTTGGTAATTTCTTTAGTTTTCTTACTTTGACAACTAGGTGTTTCCTTTTGAGGTAGAGGAGGAAATATTTGCATTTTATGCAAACAATGTGGTTGTTGAGGGTGTTCTTCCACGATGGTTTAAAAAATTTTAAAACTTTAAAAGGATAAAATAAAACAAAGGGGTAACTAGGCAGAAAAGGATTACAAAGTGACTATGAACTGTGAAATACAATTTCAAGGACATGAAGGAAATCTCCTGAAATATTGTGTTTGGTGTATCACAGTGCATAAGGTGGTGGACTCATTTACTTATTGCGTGATAAAAAAATATAGGGAACTTCCAAAATATAGTCAAAGGTACATGGAAACGCAATTCATGGTAGTGTTTTCTAATGCCTCATTTACGATAGGAAGTATTCTGATAAACTTTTCATACGTGGAGTGCCATATGAGATACGCAAGGGTATGTGGAGAACAATCTGATATACTTATGTATGTGGAATACAAAATACTGCCAAAATGTAACATAGACAAGTAACACTTGCTCCTATGTTTAAAGATGTTGGAATATGTCTCTAGCATAGACCTCTATGTGTGCCATTAATGTTCCAAATTATCATTTGATTTATTGATTAAATTTTAGAAGTTCACATTAAATTAGGTTTTCGTTTCGAGGCTCACGGTACAAGTTCACCTAAACTCCATATAATGTAATATAGCATGATAATAATAACTCCTTTATTTTCAATTAATATATGTTTACGAGAGGGAAGATACAAACAATAATGCAGTAATCAATAACGAAAAAACAAAAAAAATTCCTCAGTAGATCTTTTAATGCCACTACTCCAATTTAATTTCAAAACCATTATATGTAATGCAAATAATGAAATTTTTTCTTTCCTCTTAATCTTCAAATGCAATGAAAACTAAGATGTAGTTATATCATTGATAAAATAAATCGAATAGAATACGGTTGTAAGAAAAATTTATTCAAGCCAATCAAAAATCAAGCCAAATGTTTAAAAAATGCCTAATTGATAAGGAAGAAGAAAAAATCAAAGAAACTCTCATTAAAGGATAATAAAATCAAATGAAAACACTATGATGGATTTTCAGAGACAGAAACAAACTCAAAGGCTCAAGAAAACCTTCTATACCAAAGCATAATAAAGAGAAAGGAAAAGGAATGCAATTTTTTGCATATTAGAGGATCGTCGCATGTGCAGAATAGGCACCATTGCGTACCATCACACTCCCAAAGTGGAGGGCATGCAATAGGTCACTCTATCTCAGAACAAAGAGTGTGATGGGGCTAATTTGGTTAAAAAACAACAAAAAAGCCTCACCAAGCTCAAAAATGTGTTTTATTAAGGTCAATTAGTGCCAAAATAAGTCAATGAAGGTGGCTTTGAAAGGCGAAAAAATGCTAGGGCCAAGGAAACCACTAAGAGAAATCTTGTTCCCCGACAGAGCCTCTAATTCTTTACATGGGAAATTTATTTCTACAAGAAAAATGAACTCCCTAGATATAATGGTCTGATCTAGAACAAGTAAGGGAAAAAATATCTATGTTTTCCCTAGACAGATTATAATACAGAAATTTAGAGACCTACTTAGAATCTATAGTAAGTCCTCCTCTTCTCTTTTCTTATAAGATCCAACTCTAGCCCCACCCATTATAAATGGAACCTAGAACAATGACTGAAACAAGCAAGAGAGATACCCTCTCCACATAGCATACTCCAATATCTCTAATCAATTAGTCAACATGGCAATGAAATACGTAAGCATCAACATGACAAAAGAATAGGAAAGAATAATGCTATTTATATTAATAAATAAAGGAGAGAGTTACAACCATATATAGAAGCTAACTTTGTATATGTCTCCCCAATTTTCTTTTCCTTCCATGCCACAAAGAAAACCTTCACACTCAATCCTAATGTAAATGGATGATGATTCCTTAAGCTCAAATCATTAGCATGAGGGTACTACTAATCTCCAAAAGCCAACCCAGACTACATGGGAGGGAGTAGATTTATAGGTTGAAAGAGGTAGTTTGTGATTTAACAATCTAGACATGATAACTATAATCTCTAATCTCTAAGGATAAGAGACAAGATCACTAGAGTATGATTAGATATGAATTCTAGACCTATATCAATGCTAAATGGTTAAAACCACTTTAGAATCTTCTAGAAGGAGACGATTCACTTTTTTTCCTAGGAATTCTAGAACCATTGTACCTGCAAAGTAGAGCAACATGTGCTGATATGTGCAGGTGCTCAATTATGCAACTTGCAACCATTTAAGGTGTATACACATGCAGGGTTTGTTAGGGATAAAAATAGTGTTTTGAGCTGATTGACCCAAAAACATATAATTTTTGAAGCGATGATGCTTAGGGCTTCAGATAGGTGTAATGAGAAAGTGTTCAAGGATGTTGATTAATCCATTTTTTATGCCTTTTAAGAAAATGTGACAAAATGGCCTATAACAGAGAGTATGAAATGTAGATGAAAAATTATTTGATGAATCCCTTCTCAACTATTATTCTAAGTATATGTTCCATTATTGGTGGGAATTTCAACAAGATGGAGCCTCTTAGTATTATGTTTGAACACTTCATTCTCCAATTCATATAATCTAAACCTCATTTTCTATTCATTAATGGAATTAATAATATTAATGTATCCTCCAATTATCCATGGATTATCATTATTGGAGGATTCTAGCAGGTGCATTGTGTCTAGGATTTCCCGGCCCATAAGAATTGTGAGAAACTATTATTTATTAAAACAAAATATTTTATATATTTCCATGATTATGCTTGGGGTTTTTACTTGGGTTTCAATCTCTATTATATTGGGAATATAGAGGAGTTCCAATCCTCATGAAACTCCATATATTTCTACTAATGTTACTTCATAATCCTTCAATATTTTTTGTCATATTGCATACATGGATTATTTATCACAATTAGTTTCCTTTAGTATCAAAATATTAGGTTTTTATTGGAAAATTTATTTCTTAAGAAGACTATTCTAATGGAGGATTAGGGCCTTTGATTCTCCATGAAATGACTTTCATTTTAAACCTTGGGTTGGGAGAGAATGTTTTTCTCTATGAGGCATATGGTCTACCAGAATATACAAATGTCCCCTCTCCTTCACTTTTCCTTAATAATTTCTTTATTTTTTTGTTCTAGATTACGAGTTTGACTTCCAATCCTTTAGTATATTATGTAGATTTTATCCTTGTATAGAAATTACCTGCATACGATTCTAGAACACAGAAAATAAACAATGTTGGAGCATAATACATAAAACACATATACACAGAGATTTTCCCCTGGACCCCAAAACCAGGACTACCAGCTTGATTTTTCATATGTTCCATTCAATTTTACAATACATATTTATACATGTCGAAGCATCCAATACCATCGACTGAAAACCATCGCGTCCAAAACCATGTGCAAAAATCATGCACAAAACATAGGGTCCAAAAACAAAATTTATTGGGGCGC
Organism: Pinus taeda; assembly: GCA_000404065.3. Classification (NCBI taxonomy): domain Eukaryota; kingdom Viridiplantae; phylum Streptophyta; class Pinopsida; order Pinales; family Pinaceae; genus Pinus; species Pinus taeda. The sequence goes on from APFE031681193.1 coordinate 36,785, forward strand.
TGCCCCAGACCCCATAGAGTGGGGTTACCTACACCACACAAACCCTTTGTGAACCCCCCCCCACTATGCAATCGATGTAGTGAAGGGGGGGCTTCGCTCCCCTTTTAACCCCTCAATTAACTACGTGGGCTAGTCATGGAAAGAATATAACACAACGCAACATTCTCCCATTTGCTATTTTCTTTCCATAGGGGGGCATAAGAGATCTTATTCATTTACTGAGCCCTGCAATGCCCATGGTTTTTCTACACCAAGAGAACTTCTCAGAGCTCACAAATTTTGTCAATGCATCTGTGTTATTCATCAAAGTTTCCACCTTTACTAGTAACACCTTTTTCTCTTCTATCATATCCCTCAAAAAGTGATACCGAACATCAATGTGCTTTGTCTTTGAATGATATGCGGGGTTCTTTGCCAAGAAAATTGCACTTTGGCCGTCACAGTATATCCTTTTAGCTCCTTATACTAACCCCATACTTGAACACAATCTCTACAACCAAACTGTTTCCTTGCTTACATGAGTGGTTGCCTTGTATTCTGCCTTTGTAGTTGATAGTGCCACTACAAATTATTTCTTACTAATCTAATTGAATGCTCCTCCAAATAAGTTAAAATGCATACCCACTTGTAGATCTTCTCTGGTCCAGATCTCCAGCCCATTCTACATCAACAAAGCCACAAATATCCGGCACTCTGTCCAATCCTAGCCTTCCTTGGTAGCACAAACCATAATCACTAGTGCCATGCAAATACCTGAAAACCTGCTTCACTATTGTGCAGTGCTCCTTTCCTAGTTTTGACATAAACCTGCTTAATACTCCCACTGCATGTGCAATGTATGGTGTAGTACAGACCATCACATACATCAGGCTACCGACTGCACTTGCATATGGAACACAGGACATGTCCTCTTCCTCTTCTTGTGTCTTGGGACACTGTTTAATAGATAACCTCAGACCTACAAGAATAGGAACCTTCACTGATTTTCTATCCTGCATATTAAACCTTTGCAGTATTGTCTCAACATACTTCCTCTAGTTTAACTAGAGATTCTTCTTTTCCCAATCTCTTTTAATTTCCACGCCCAAAATATAGTTTACAGCACCAAGATCATTCATGTTGAATTTGGAGGACAAATGGGTCTTCAAATCCTGGATAATTTATTTTTCATTTCCAACCATAAACATATCATCCACATACAAGACCAGATAAATAACATGGCCACCAAGTAATTTAAAATACACACAATTATCTACTTTACTTCTAGTGAAGCTAAGTCCCCGTATAAATGTATCAAATTTCTGATACCACATACTTGGTGATTGTTTTATCCCATACAAAGAATTATAACTTGCATACCAGTTCCTTCTTACCCTTCACCGCAAAGCCTTATGGTTGGTTCATGTAGATCTCCTCTTCCAGATCCCTGTGAAGAAATGTTGTCTTCACATCCATCTGTTCTGCCTCAAAATGAAAAGCAGCAGCAATAGATAAAAGTAATCTAATAGAAGTTACCTTCACAACAGGAGAAAAAATATCACAAAAATCAATTCCTAACACCTGGGAATAACCTTTTTCTACCAATCGAGCTTTTTATTTCTCCACCTTCCCTTCTGCATTTATCTTCTTCTTGAACACCCACTTGTTGGCAATGGGTTTCCTTCTAGTCAGAAACTCCACCAGATCCAAAGCCTCATTTTTGTGCAAAGATGCCATTTCAACAACCATGGCCTCTTTCCAAAATTTTCCATCCTATGAATCTACTGCTCCCTTCACAGTTCTGGGATCATCATCAGTAATAGATAAAGAAAAATTTGAATAGAAAACAAAATGGACTACACCTTTCTAGTTGCCTTCTTTCTCAAACTGATCTTCTCACACCCGGAGTTTGTGGCTCTTCATCTTTTGATTTCTCCTCTGTTGTAGAGTCTGGTTCTGCCTCCTTTAGCTCAAACTCTACCTTCTCAAGTTCCTTAGGTTGGACTTCATTTTTAATAACATTTTTTACCTCTCTGAACACCACAAATTGGTTGTACACAACCTTCCTTGTTTTTGGGTTCGAAAGCTTATAACCCTTTAAACCATCTTTATACCCAATAAAGATGCACTTTTCAGATTTACTATCTAACTTGGTTCGTTTCTCCTTTGGAACATGTACATATGCATCACATCTAAATACCCTTAGATGTGAAATAGAGGGTTTCTTACTAGAACATACCTCTTGTGGAGTATTACCATCCAACACTGATGAAGGTGATTTGTTGACCAGGTAACATGTTGTCTCCACCGCCTCTGCCCAGAATTCCTTTCCTAATTCGACACCACTAAGCATGCTTCTTGCCCTTTCCATTAACGTCTTGTTCATTCTTTCTACAACTCCATTTTGCTTAGGTGTATATGGAGTAGTCTTCTGTTGTTCTATACAAACTTGTTACAAAATTCTTCAAATTCCTTACTGTAAAACTCTCCACCTTTATCTTTCCTCAACACTGTTATCTTCTTCTCTATATGGCTTTCCACCAGAGCCTTAAATTCTTTAAACTTGTCAAAGACTTCAGATTTCTTCTTAAGGAAATATATCCATGTATTCCTTGAGACGTCATTTATAAATGATAGATAGTACACAGACTTACCTAGTGATGGAACCTTCACAGGTCTAAACACATGACTGTGCACAAGCTCTAATATATGTTTCACCCTCTTACCACCAGAGTGGAAAGTCAACCGATTTTTCTTCCCATATACACAATTTTCATAGAATTCAAAATCCAGAGAGCTATTATTCATACCTACTACTATACATTTACCATGAAGTATTCGAAGGCCTTTCTCTCCAATATGTCCAAGCCTTTGATGCAACAACATGGTCTTCTCTCAAGAGACCACTAGATCTTCTACTCCATTCTTAGGAACCATAGAACTGTTGCACCCATCAACAATAGTGCTACCATGTAGCCTGTACAGAGTTCCAATTCAAACTTCCCACATTAATACGAGTGCTCCCTGAACCATCTTGCAGGTATCCTTCTCGAACACTGTTTTTACACCTGCATCATCCAACTTGTTTATGAAAATTAGATTTTTGACTAATGCAAGAGTATGCAAAACACCCGAAACTGTTCTAACCTTTCAACCTTGCAACTTCAACTTTACTTTTCCATGACCAATGATTCTAGCCTTCCTGTCATCCCCCAAGAAGACATCACCACCATCGTATTTCTCATACTCACAAAACCACTCCCTATGGGGAGTGAAGTGAAAGGATGCACCTGACCCAATCAACCATGCCTCATGATCTACATGTGTACTTGAAGAATCCAAGTAGACATCCCCACCTTAATCTAAGGTGGTCTTCACCTCTACAAAGGGAGAATCATAAGATCCCTTTCCTTTATAAGGAGCTTTAGATTTACAGTTCCTTTTGTAGTTCCCTTTCGTTACACATTTCCAGCACACCACCTTTACAAGTTTTCTTAGAGATTTAGATATCCCTTTACATTTATATCTCCCACTTGATGACTCATTTTTGTTTCTATTCTAGGACCATCCTCGTACAGAAAAGGCATCACCATTCTGGCTCTCCATATTTTTCTGTCTCATTTCCTTCGTCAGTAAGGATGAGACTATTTCATAAAATTTCAAGGAAGTTGTATTGCTACCTATTGTAATAACTAGACTATCCTATGAATCTGGTAGAGAACACAACAAAGTGATGCACTTATCTTCATATGAAATTTTAATATCAATAGATAATAGCTGAATTACCAGAGTATTAAATGCGTTAAGATGCTCTGTCACCGAGTGGATCTTTCATCATCAGGTTATAAAACTTTTTCCGTAGGAAAAATTTATTCACCAGAGACTTAGATTGGTACAAAGACCCTAACTTGTCCCATGAAGCTTTAGTCGTAGCTTCCCTTGATACATTCAGCAATATTGAATCTAAGACACAAAGTCGTATTGTGCTCTTTGCCTTCCAATCCAACTTCATCCATTCTTCATCGAACACTCCCGTTGGTTTACTACCCAAATCTACCATGACCCACTGATATTTATCCACCAACAGATCCTTCATCCTGAGTTTCCACAACTCAAAATCTGACCATTAAATTTCTCGATATCTATCTTTCCACTGCTCGCCATCTTCTTTCACCACTAGAATCGATCTCGCAGATCTCCCATTGAGCAGGCTCTACCACAAGCCTGAGTGAAACCCCTCAACAACAAAGGCATCCCCTTGAAGCCAAAAACAACTTTGATACCAAATGTAGGTTTTAACCCCATATAGAAATTACTTGTATATGATTTTAGAACACTTAAAATAAACAATGCGAGAGCATAACATATAAAACACATATACACAGAGATTTTCCCCTAGATCCCAAAACCAGGACTACCGGCTTGATTTTTCATTATGTTACTTTCAATGTTACAATACATATTTAAACATGCCGAAACATCCAATACCATGGACCGAAAACCATCACGTCTAAAACCATGCGCAAAAATTATGCACAAAACCATAGGTAGGTCTGCCCAACCTAACATAGTGTCCAAAAACAAAATTTTCTAGTGCGTTTCCCTGGACCCCATAGAGTGGGGTTACCTACACCCCTGAAACCCCCTATGACTCCCCCCACTACGCAATCGACATAATGAAGGGGGGTCTCTGCCTCCCTTCTAACCCCATGGTTAACTATGTGGGCTAGTTGCGGAAAGAATATAACACAACTCAACATATTAATGGTGCTAGTTTGATGTAATAATTTTTTATTTTCCCTTGATTTCTCTATGCAGTGTTCTCCAAGTAGGTACTCTAATATATCACTCATCCATTTTTTACTATATATCTCCACGAAAGCCTAGATATCATATTATTGATCTTTTTTTTTCCACTTCTTTTGGCTCATTTTATTCTTTTTTATTTTTCAAGAGCTCTATTATAAATCATCTACGTTGCATTTATATTTCAATTCACTTTGAACCCATGGTAGCACTCTATCAACCTCATTTTTGAATATGGATCTTCAACGTCTTCTGGACCTATGTCCATTTCTATATCTATGAATATTGATCCATTTGGTCACCTAGTCTTGTATTTGACATGGTAATTTTTTTATTTATAGTATTATCCTCTAATTAGGATGTGAGTATTTTAACATGTTCCCTATATTTTCTCTTAGTTTTCACCTTCATAAAACCCTCTTGGTCCTAATATTCTTTATCTTTTATATTATTTCATTTTTCATTGTTTGCATAGTCCATAAATAGGTGGCCATTCACATGAATTTATCTATAATTGAAATGTATATTCTCATAGTCCAATGTTTAGGTCCATCAATTGTACTATTATGGGATTGTGACTAGCCTAAGAGGGATTTTGCTACATTCATATAGATAGATATATGAACATATGAGGCATAGTGATAAGGATTTGAAAAAGGTTCCAAAATTGTTACATATCGCTTTTAAGGCCTCTTCATCGTATGGTCAATGATAAGTTTGAGCATTTATTGCTTGTGTTGTTCACTTTCTACTATCTACTTGGTATGAGGGTCCTCTGTAGAAGACAATTTTAGTTGTTTCCTCAATGTTGTAATATATGCATTTTTATTTTTCATAATACCTTCTGTAGCATTAACATTAGTAGGGTAATATCCAATTTTATTGACTAAGTCTACTAATGACTTGACACTGTTGTCCTTTGCTAAAGATGATATATTTTCAATCTTCATTTGTGACTGCACATTTGACAAATTAGTTCTAAGTTTTGACAATGCCATAGTAGTATTTGTAATGGTAGAGAAAAAACATCTCACAAGACTACATATGCATGTCCATTTGACCAATTGGGTGTATCTGATTAGCATAAAAATAAAATACAATCTTCTTGTAATCAAAAGAAGCCTTGGGAAAAGAAACTTGAGCCTATAGAAATTTCCTTTTCACTCTACCCTTTTTGTTGTCAAAATTTATCAACAACCAGTGTTGTGAAGAAGAAGTCTTCTTCAAGAACTAGGCATGAACATTTTCCTTTAAATCTTCATTCTTCTCCTTAATTTCAAGGAAATTAGTGAAGATTGCGTGATTTCTAACAAATTCTATGAAGCTGAAGAAGAATATGGAATAGTGATTACAACATATTTTGTCCCTATATAAGCCTGTGAATCATCCAAATTGATGATGATAGGCTCATTCTAAACTTGACTAGTAGTAGTGCCTTTAGAGTCAATCATTGATTTCTTCTAATAATGAATGAATTCCTTTTCTCCAATTGCTAATGATGAAGATCCTTCTCTGGTTCCCTTGTCTTACATGGTGCGAGAAGTAGGAGTCTGAAGAGTACATGGAGGTAAAACCTATTCTTCTGCTTATTCAAGTGTATTCTCCTCCCACTGTTATTGATTTCTACAATTCTCAATCTCTCGTCTTGGTGTATAATTATAAGGTTTGGCTTTGAGTTACACCCTCAAGTCTGAAATAATATTGAATGGGTCACAAGACCAGGTGAATCTTGGTTGAAAACCCATCTATTTGAGGATTTCAACTACTTCTAAATCTACCAATCTAGTATTAAAAATGAATGATCCTACATGTGGCTTTATCATAAACTTAGATTTCCACCTCCCTCAAATAAAATTAAGTTCATCCACATTAATAATTTTCCTAATATATTCCAGAGAGAAAATTCTTATTGGAACATATTTGGGCAATTTATATAGAGCCAATTCCCAGCCGTATACTCTAATGTCTCTATAGTTCTGGTAAAGATACCAGTCCCTTGTTCGAGCTTGATCACTGAGATACAATATCCTTTTGATTTCTGTATTGATCTTTGGTTCACTCTAGATGTTGAGAGGAAGAACAACTGGGTGAATGAAACAATCAATGAAGTATGAAAATTTGAACTCAGTAGAGTTCTTCCTAATTAGTGAGGTCCAATGTGTGACTTCTTCATTCACTTATTCATAATCATTCCTATGTAGAACAATAGGTAACATGTATCCCTGCTAAAAAATAATCTTGTGTACTAGCACAGAGGAGTATCTCAACACTCCTTCAGTAGTAATATTTATCAAATTCTCATGCATAGTTTCATCCAAGAATTGACTGTAATTATACATGAAGGGAGGTTTCTTTTCTTTAGAGAAAATGGATAGATAACCTAGGATAGCTTCATCTACCCATTGACTTGTTTGGTAGCCTAACAAGTAAGAAAATAGGGAAATGATGTGTTTATCTTTCTTAGGGAAGATGGATGTTGGATAAGGAGGACTCTTTTTAGGGAGTTTACCACCATCTGGGAGAAAGATATAAAAAAATTGAGCTCTTTGAGGGAAGGTGAGCTTATGATATAGGTGCATTAATATTATAGTGGAGAAAAATCTAAGGGAATTGTTTTGAGGGATCAAAAGCATCTTGTTGATAATTCATGGGGTGATGGATATTAAAACGTCTCCATTCTGAGCTACAATGGTTCTTTGCAAATGGTTATACTTATCTTGGCACCACATGACTAGATCAAGAAAAGAATGGGTCTGAGGGAACATGTGCAAGGGAAAAAGGGATTCCCACTGATTTATATCATGTTCAGAATCAATATATGTCTGTTTAAGCCAATTGTGTAATTCAAACATGTCGAATTCACATTATGTGTTTGAGATTTTGAAAAACTCATTAGCCAATGGGACGTGATCCAGATCTAAGGCATCAAAGGCTTTTGGGTTTTCCTACAATGACGAAGAACTAGTAGATGGCTCATTTTTTCTCTTAGGAGCCATGATTACAGAATTGTAATGAAGGTTAACAGAAAAAGGAGCACAAATACCTTAAGATGACGCGTACTATTTGTAATCTCAGGAATGGCATAGAGTGTTAAAACATGAACAATGAACTCAATCAAACAATGGAAAGAGAAATTTAGGGGAAATTGCATAATGGGGCAAGGGGATTATTTATCATCAGGATTAATTTACCATTACGAGAAAGTCATTATTGATTGGGAAAATCGGCATTCAATGCAGAGGGAAAATAGTAATGGGAGGAAATAGATAGAGGCAATAGATTGATGGCAACAGATAGGGTCACGTGCTTGCAATGGTTGGAGGTGGTGGGCATGGGAAGATATTACCGTTGGCACGGTATCACGAGGTGCTAGAAACCAGATAGGTGGGTTTCAGATGGGAGGGGGTGGTGGTAAGTGGTAATGAGTGAGGAGGGTGTGAAGCGTGGAGTAGGTAACACTTAGTGTGTGGGGGCGAGGGGGGGGACGCACTGTAAAATTGCTTTTCACAGCCCCCCCCCCCCCCCCCCACGCTTCCATTATCACATATCATAGTGAGGTGGTGTGAAGTGGCTTCCTCTCCATTGATTTGGGAGGGGAAGCAGATCACCGTTCGTTTGTATCTGAACTTTATCGCTTCACAAAAATCAATTTTTTCGTTTATTGACTTTGACTAAAAGCATATGAATGTTTATTTACATAAAATTAATCACCATTTTAAAAGGTAATTAAATAGTAATTAAAAATTAATCTAACTTTGGCATGTTTATACTAGCAGCCATTATTTGCCTAATTTACTTGTAATCCTAATCTAATACAACTTTGACCAAACTTTGAGCATATCAGGCCATTAATTTATCCTATTCTATTCTATCTTCTAGTGTTTGACCAAGATTAAACAGTTTTGTGAACTTATTCTATAATCTAAAACATAAAGTTAAATGATTTGATCAAGATTAAAGTGTATGATCCAAACCAGAAGAAAAGGTTGTGGCACGTAAACAAGCTGCACACAAAACCTTGATTTATTACAATGCAATTTATTTATATGAACTGGCATCTAAACAGGCACACTTATACAAATTGGATTTTCTTTTAATGGGGTTTTATTTAATTTTTTTTCTATTTTTTCATATTTCCATTTTTTTCATACCCTCTTTTGTAAATAAAAACTAACTTATCAAAAATAATTCATGTTACAAAAATATCCATAATGGTCATTGTGAAATATTGCAATGAAATTTTATCACAGCCAGGGTCAGAGTGCGCTAGCAGAACCATCCTAGTGTTTTATTTCCTCAAGAGAATCCACCACTTAACGAGATGGTAGGGACAAGGACGACATGTCTTGGAAGTCCCATCCTAGAGGTGCAATGAAGAGGATTTGAGGAGAGCATTGTGATGACGAGAAAATGATGATGTCTTTTGGAGGTCCCATCTCAGCTGTGTAAAGAGGTGTAGTTGTGAAAGCCCTAAGATGAAGCACGAAGATGACCGATTGGGATGTCATGGAAGTATCATTAGCATCTACCAATGGAACCTATGGGTGGTTTCACAAAATGAGAAACTACCTTGCCCCACCCCCTCCAATGATTTTGGAAGAAATGTGAGATGGGTGTTGCAAGTAATATCCAATGTAGATCTCGGGATGGGTGGGTTCATAAATCAACTTTGCACCACCCCCCTTTCATTTCAACCATCGAGCATGTTTTCTAGGCATAATTGCTTGATAAGGAGCACAAAGTGGTGTGGACCATTGATTAAATAGTTAATTACTTAAATAATAAAGGGGCTCAATGAGATGTGGTATGTCGTGAGGACCACTACATCAATCAACATTGTAGATATTTTTTCTAAAGATCTTATGTCATGCACAACCCCTATCACTATGACGTTAACGAGGAGGGGTACCTCACCCTACAAAAGCTTGATCTCCCTTCTCTACTCATGACTATTGGATTTAGTTGGGTTCTAACTGGGAATGCATGAGTGGGACAATGTGAGAATTTGTCATTGGTCCTAGGGATTAGCGGTTGGTGGGACCTATCGAAAAAGGAGAATCCATAAACACTAATTAAATAACTTTTATCTGAAGCAAGGAGAATTTACATAAGAGACAAAAAAAAATTAATCTCATTTTTCTAATAGCAATAGCTATCCCACCAGGTGAAGTGGTGGGGTTTCTTACCATATGAGTATAAGCTCCCTCAAATCATAAAAAAAAAATTGAAGCCTTAAGAAGCTGCATCCTTGAAAGAGAAATGTAATTTCCTTAAATTGTCTATAAAATGATAATGTTTTTGTTGACAGTGCTAGACATAACAACATTAAAGGGGTCTTTCAATATGTGGTCCAAATTAGACGTCACACCATTTTGGATAGGAGCCCTATTCTAAATATTTCCCATTTGATGGTATTTTAAATATTTTCCTTGCTTCTAATTGTGAGCAAGAGAGGAGATTGAAATTGTGCCTTCAAAAATCAAGTGAGTGTGCCTAGTGAGTGTTTAGTTGTAGGTGTGTCAAGGCTTCTACTACAGAGGGATAGAAAGAAGTGAGTCTCTAAGAGAGAGGTAATAGTACCACGAAACTAGATACATACGCAACTAAGTAGGATCGATCTAACATCCAACATAATAATCCACAAAGATGTGACATTCATTACAACCAATATAACAAGAAAGAGGTGTCTAACAACGAAATTAATAGTCTGCAAGGATGAAACAACTATAGAAACCATTACAACATATTCTCAATATGATAAGTACTAAAATAACTAAAATAGTTCAACTACTTTAGCATAGATGAAAGCAAACATATATTAAAAACATCCACATAATAGTCTTACAAATATTCATAATCCAAGTATGAAGAACATGTTGGCCATGAAACTTCAAGTATAATTAAAATTTCCAAGATACATGTAGACAATGAACACCACTAGATCCAATAGTGGACCCTTGGAGCCACTCTTGCTCCCAAAAAGAACTAGACTGTCTCTCTAATGCCTTGTGGGAGGAGCCAAGGTGAAAATTCCCTTGCTCATGCAATGAGAGTGTATATATAACCAATGAACAGGTGAAACTTCACCTTCCTTGTGACTCTTTGACTACCCTCATGACTATTTGACTTCTTATGAATTTTCATCTTTGGATGACTATTCATAGTATGTACATGTCCTTTAGAATTCCACTTTACAATACATTTTCAAAGCATAAATTACAAAATCCATAGTATTCATGTGGCATGTGACAAGTCATGAAATGCATGACATGACATGACAATATTGACATGGCCTTCTTGATGATATGGCAATGCCATGCCACTATTGTTTCTCCTTGCTATATGTATGCTTGAGAATGCTCTTTTATCCACCTTCATATGACTTAGGGGTAGGAGCCTTCAATGATATAAAGTGTTGAGCTTTTTTAACAAAATTGGGTCCCTTTGCTTTCTCTTGGTTGATAACCTTGCATAATAAACTACAAGGATGTATCTTACATGTTTCCCTTCTTCATCTCCTTATTCACCATCATCTCATGGTATGATAACATACAATTATCTATAATTCACTTATGACGAGACGACATCAATCTGATAAAACCCTAGTCTCAAATAGTGCATGTTGATCCTTTGACTGAGCCGAAATTGGGTGAAAACTTGAGAGATAGAGGCTTAGTGACTACATAGTTATGCAACTCAGGAATTTTAGGGTGAAGCTTGAGCCTTGAGACTACGCAATGTGCAGTTAAGGCTTGACTGAGGAAGAAACTTGCATAATCTATGAGCTCAGTGTCACAGAATGAGGAGATGGGCAGTGGTTCAGTCTATTGCCTACTTGTGGAAGGAAAAGAAATCTAGGACATTGCACAACTCATGATCTCAAGAGTTGTGCTTGAGGTTAGGGATTGCACAATGCACATTTGAGGCTGGGATGGAGGGATGGGTTACACAATTTTCGAGGCCAAGGTTCAAGATTGAGTACTGAAGCAATGGAATTCAATGTATTGGGAGGTAGGAACTAAACTTGGGATAGTTTCAAGAGGTAGGGTCATAGCTAGCGGAATGATATTGTGCAATGTGTAGTTTTTGAAGGTCGAATGAGGCTATGTTGCTTGGTTAGAAATATTTTCAGAAATTAGCTAAGTGTGGGATGTGTGAGGCTAATGTGCACATTGATAAGACTTTGAGTATAATCAGACACATATAACACTAGAAGACACAACAACATATATCATCCCAGACACATGAATAACATAATTCCCCTAGTGTGACAACTTTGTGACAACTTAGGACATGTGCGACACTAAAGATACACTTTGCAACAATTGTGATGACAATTGTGTGACAATGCTTCAAACTTTGAGAATGAGTGCAAAAAATGTTTCCATGGTAGGATGAACTTATTTTAAAAAGTATAACCCCTTTAAATAAACAAAACAATCTTAAAAACATCGCGCGACAGTTAACATGTGGAAAGAAGAGATTTTTCTTTTCTCACAAAAGGGACCAAAGAACTCAAAGAAAACACATGAAATGAATTTCAATGTTTTTAACAAAAATATAAAAGATGAAGGTAGGCTACAAATTTGGTGCAGGCCAAAATTTTGGACAGTGTAGTAATAGTGACAACACTTGGTGAGACACTCGTAGAATTCCAGCTTCTCTATCTTGGTTGAATATTTTATGTATCGTATTAGTTTCTCGGGGAGTATTATTTCATCGTGTAGATTACTTTGGTGTCCCCACAAACCCTGCCAATAAACATGGTTCCCTTCGTACCTTATTTATTGAGCACAACATAATATTCGACAATATTGTAATGCTTCGATTTGCAAAGGGTAGTAAAGTTCGCGAGATTTATATTTTTAGAGTATAATTTTTCATTTCTGTTGTGGGTCTACTACTAGCAGGCCTGAACACTCCCTTGATGGAGTCACTATAGGAACACAAACATTACTCCGCTTCTAGCGATCCTAGTTAGTACAGTGATGGATTTTCTTGCTACACCTCTCTGCGCATGAAGTCTTTCTCTTCTTTTGCCTTTATTTATTTATTTTAATAGGACTATGCATTGGAACTTATTAATTTTATGTGAGGAAGGGGGATTATGAATTATTGGGAGTAGGATAGGCTATTCCTTTAAAGCAGCATATAAACACCTATGATTTAGGTTTTCTCATTTAGAATTTTCCTTTTTCCCTTTCTACTTAATTGGATAAGCATGAGAATGCTAAAACGTAAAGAACCAACTGTGGGCACAAGGTTCCCTGAATAGACACAAGTATCATGGTTTGGCCAAAAATATCGTTATGGACGGATCATATTTTCCATGACAACCTCATTTACTAAAATATGCAACCAACACATGGAAGGAGGACGAAAGGTCAGCCAAATGTTGTAGTGTGACAAGACTCTTTAAAATTCAGCCACATGCAAAAAAGTTAGAAAACATGCTCACACCTGATGATTATTTATATAACGAAAAAGAAACAAGCCAAACAAGAAAGAAAGAAAATAGATTATGTACATAGCATAGATCATAGCTCTAGATCGTCCTTGAAAATAATGTTTTAATTCATTGCCATTGATGGGGAGAGAGTCAGTCTTCCCGTCTAGTTATAGTATATGATATTTGTGTTGGCCAAGAATTTTGTTTATGGTGAACGATCCAATCCACAGGGATTGAAACTTCGATGGTTTTCATTTTTCCTCATGGGCTTTGTCTCGCTTTAAAACTAAGCCACCCACACCAAATTTATTCTTCCCTACAGACTTCTTGTTAAACCACCTCTTGATATGACTCTAGTGAAAAGAGAGAATTTCTCTTTTGCTTTCATTATTATTTCCTCCGGCTTTTGAAGAGTTCCCATCCTACGCTGAACTAATAAATATGGCTTGCCCTTGGTTTCTTGTGAAAGTTGGAGGGTAGGAAAGTAGATATTCAAAGGAAGGATGACTTCTATTCCATACACCAGGAATTAAGGAGATGTATCTAGAGAGGGTTTTGGCATAACTCAATCAACCCTTATGGAATTCACCAAAAGGGAGTGTTAGTTCCTTTTTTCAAAGAAGATGGTCTTCTTAATGACACATATAAGGTTATTATTTATAAACTCAACAAGATGATTTCCTTGCAGATAGTAGTTAGTTGAATGCTTGAATACAATTCCATTTTTGAATGTATAATCATATAATTTTAACAATGAAAAATAAGTTTCACTGTTAAAAGTGTTGAAGTCAAAATTCCAAACCTGGAAATGATATTCTACTTAAGGAAGTTGATGAATTCCTCATAATTCACTTGCTTTAGAGGAACTACTTCTTTCCACCATGTGAAGTAATATGTAGCAGTGAGGATATAACAGTGTTGCTTTGATGAATGCAAAAAAGTTTCACCAATAAAATCTAGGCCCCATTATTGCAATGGTTCTTCCACTATAATAAGATGCAATGGGGCAACTGACTTCTTGTTTCAGTCAACACACTTTTGACAACTTGGACACTTGGGGACATACACGTGACCATATTTGAATAATGTGGGCCAATATAAACCAACCTACATAACTTTGTCCACAGTTTTATAACCCATAAAGTGCCCTCCAGTTAGTCCCTCATGGAGATCATGCAGTAGCCTCTCTGAATCATGCACTTCTAGGCACCTAAGCAACATTTTTTTTTTGTGCCTTATGAAAATCATCCCATGCCCCAATTGAAAAGATAATTCTTTAAGTCTAAGTGCCCTCTTTTGACGTGTGGATAAGTGCGAGGGCACGGTGTCTTGCTAAATGTATTGATACACATCCACGCACCAAGAGTTTGTGATGGTAGTGAGGGAAGATCACTCAACATTATACATTTCAATCTCCTGCTCCCATGTAGAAGGATATTCTTTGTTTGCATCCACCTCTTCTACTGCTAGATGGCATAGACCATGGCCCTTGATCATGTGAACCATATTGAACTCTAAATCAAACTGCTATAGACAAGTCATCCAATTCACTCTCCTCTCACCCAGATCTTGTTGAACGAATAGTGATCTAAGTAATGGGTGGAGAACAAAGATGATGCAATGGTTTTTCAAGAGATAAATTCATAAGTGTTTCATTGCCTTGTAGACTACATACACCTGCTTATTAATGGTAGGGTAATTAAGGTTGGGTCCTTCTAGGATAGCACTCATGAAATACATTTTCCTCTTATTGGTTTTAGCATCCTTTTGTGTAATCGAAATGACAAGATAAGTGTCAAAAGTGAAATTCTAGAGAAGGAAACATTTCTTGAAATCTTGGCTATACAAAGCTAGTGCTTTTGTGATAGCTTGCTTGATATGAGAAAACACTGGTGCTTCTAGATGTAATTTAAACCCACTTTCTCAATAACATGGCCCAAGAGGTTACCATTTGACACTGCAAAAATGATCTTCTTGGGATTATTGGATATCCCATATTTCTGACATCGCTTGAAAATTTTCTTCAAATGGCGTAAGTGGTCTTATCTCTCCTTGGAAAACTTAATGGGAAGTAAAGTCCTTAGGAAAAAAAAATTACATGTGGAGGTTCCATTTATATATATGTTATAGAAGGTATAGGCTCAAATATATAACTTGATTTCAACTGATATAATATTAATTGCAACTATAAGTGTGTCTATTTTGAAAACGGCCTTAGAGAATGTTCACTCTATTATAATAATTCTTTCAAGGATGGTAATAATTTAATCTCTACAAAATTTCATAAACTCTTCTTAATAGTAGTTAGAGATCAAGGATTACGATTTATCTCAAGAGTAGTTATACTCTTTATATTTCTACCATTTTAACTGATTAATTAAAGAAAACATATAAACATCTGTTGAATGATGTTTTCAAGCTCATTCTCCAATCAAGTACGAGGGATATATGTAATTCTTTTCATGCTCAATGTGACCCTTACATGTACCCTCATAAAATAAAAATAAAAATAATATTTTTTGAATTAAAAAATAATTTAAGGGATGAGAGATATCCACAACTATTCATATTGTTAGAGATTTCTGGAGGAGAACTGTGTAATGGAATTTTAATCCGTCCAACATTTTAGATGGCTATGCCATCCATCATGAGTGACTAGAGAGCTTCATGAGTAAATGAGAGCTGAAAAACGTTTTTCAAGGAGAAAGGAACAAGTAATCGTGGGGAGAAGGTCAAAGTTAAATAAAAGTATTCATAAGTAATTAATTAAAATTGAACAAATATTAAAATTTAAATAATTTAATATAATGAAAATAAATGGGTGGAAAACTAATAAAAATTATATAAAAATTATAAAAATAATTTAGAATGAGAACAATTAAATGGGAAAAAATAAAAAATTAAAAATGAAGAATTATTTGAAAACAATAATTAATAAGAGTAAAAGAAATATTACAATTAATTAAACCATAAAGGCCTTAGCTAAAAATCAATAATTCAAACAATAATTTAAAAATATTTTTAATAATAAAACTTGACATATAATAAAACTAATAGATATTTGAATTGTTATAGATCAGAGAAAAAAAGAATTATAAATTCAAAACAAAATATAAATTTCAAAACTAATAAATTTATGACTAATGAATAAATAAGATTGGGATGAGAATATAAATCTATATATATAAAAAAAATATATTAAATAAATGAATAAATAAGAAAATTTTCAAGTGGATCAAATGAGACAAATCGAAGATAGTATATATGTTAGTTAAATAAAAATATTAGTTATTGATCAAATAATTATTTGATTGAATCAACAACTAAATGGGCTCATTAAAATATTGATAATAGGAAGATGGAGTTTAAAATATTATTTGGAAAGATGGTGGATAAAGGGTTTCCATGATTGGTTAAATCTATATCCATCCTCTTTATTAAAATTATTAGGGTTCTTTTGGAT
The DNA here is from genome assembly GCA_000404065.3 of Pinus taeda. Classification (NCBI taxonomy): domain Eukaryota; kingdom Viridiplantae; phylum Streptophyta; class Pinopsida; order Pinales; family Pinaceae; genus Pinus; species Pinus taeda. The sequence goes on from APFE031681193.1 coordinate 53,482, forward strand.
TCTCAAGGCTTCTAGAATAAAAAGAGAGTTATAAAAAAAAACCGAGGCTAGAATTTTTGAATGATCAAAAAGAATCAAATGTTTGGAATTAAAAGACTGGTCAAAGATGGCCGATTTTGATAGATAGTTGTGGAATAATGTTTGATTTTGATAGATAATTGTAAAATAATGTGATCTATAATAAGAATAAAAATATATATTTTGTTAGTTTTACTTAAGCTACTATAAAACATAATCTCACTCTGCCAATAATTCCTTATTAGTTGTTGATAATAACAAAAAACTATAGTTAAACTTATATTTATTAAACCATAAACGTTATTAAACCATAAACGTGATCTATATTAAGTTAGGGTTGAGAAATTTCAATTCTTGATAAATGAAAAAATGTTTGAAACCATCCTGATTTAATGACTTAAGAATATTCATGGTCTAATTCCCAATGCATGATGTAAATCGTGGATTGGGGAAATGAAAGATCACATTTTTCCATTTCAAAATAAATGGTCGAGTTTCTATGTAATGTGGTAAGGATTCGTTTCAAATCTTAACGCCATGCGGTAACAAAATCGTTTGAAATGTCTGCATGGATGGCTAGAAGTGTGAGAGCCTTTTATCGACATAGAAGCATGCGATCGTTATACCAATAAGGTCCGATTGTTATACCAATAAGGTCTGATTTTCTCCCATTATTCAATTTAAAACAAGGAGGGTTACTATGCAACAAGCCCCTGCCTACAGAGCGTTGTACAACCGAGCAGGAAGTGTATGTCGCCGGATTCACCAAAGCTTTTCAGCAAATTCCAGAGTGGGGAAGTACACAATTTCCGCATCCATAGTTTGACCATCTAGAACTTAATTAGCTTCATGTTGCTCTATTTTTTCAAGCTATTTCAAGTTATAAATATTCCCATTTAGCAAGATAAATTCAGTAAAGATCAGGGTTGAGTTAAGGTATTTGCAGGCTTAAATCATATTTAAGCTACCGCACGAGAGAACGAGTCTTTCACCCATTTGGAAGAGCATAGATTTAATGCTACCTAATCATTATTTTAAGTAAAATGCAAGGTGCACTTTGAGAAATTTAGTTTCATGGAGGTAGCTTTAAGAAATCAATTCTGCAACATGTTCGTGTTGCTAAACCATCTTTCAGATCCAGTATTATAGCTCGTTATGAGTTTGTTTCTTGTGATCGTTTGGAAGAACATGGTTTTGAGAGCACAACCATTGTAGACATTTTGAAAGGAAAGGGAAAATGTGTTGATGGATCTTGGCTGTGGTGCACTATAGAGGAAACCATGTATAAAGCAGTGAAGTCTATGACTCAACACAATGTAGGAGCATTGTTGGTTGTAAATATTGTAGAGGACATTGTTGGTTGTAAAGATTGTAGAGGAGAAATCAATTCAGGGATTATCACAGAAAGACATTATCCGATAAAGATAATTGTATAGGGAATATCTTTGAAAACAACCAAAGTTGGGGATATCATGATTGAGGAAAATAAGATTATAACAATAACTTTTGATACAAATGTATTCAAGGCAATGCAACTCATGATAGACAATTGTATCACACATATCCTGTTGTCAAGGGAAAACACATGCTAGGAATGATATCAATAGGATATGTCATTTGTGCAGTGGCAGCTAAGCATCGAGAGGAACTAAAGCGCTTGAATGTATTCACCCAAGGTGGATATTACATGATGGTGAAAACTTTGAAGGACAACTGCAGCTTGTTGAAAAAAATTAAAGAGAATAGAATATGAAGCAAAGGAATTAAATGAATCTAAATTGGGACACTTGGAGGGACGGTTTTGACACCTAACAAGTGGTTGATATTAGATTCTTCAATGCTCCCCTTAATTACAACATAAAATTCAATTAAGATGCCTGTTGGTCAATGTCTCAGCTAGGTTTACAATTTAAACATTGACTTCAACTTTTCTTATTCTCTTTTTCCAGATCCTATAGCCTCTAAATTGTTTTGACTTTTTCTCTTTGTTATATCCTTCAAACCTCATTTTCTTCATTTTCCAGTGTAGGTCTTCTATTTTTCCAGAATGTCTAATCATATCCTGGACTTCTTCAAAAAATGACTTGTATGTGGTTTTCTACCACATATTATCTTTTGTAGTGTTCTTTTCATCATAAATTTGCTGCAACATAAGACCATAATATAATTTCATCTCTTTAGGACTCTGATACCTAAAAATTTCATTAATTTGTTCACCATCCAAGTTTTCTTCAAGGTTCATTTATGCAGCTTCTCTGAAGGCTTTCTGAAGGAATGATGTTGCAAGCCATGCTTCAAGGAAATTTAATTATTCTTCAAAATTATTTTGTGTATCTGCACACTAAAAATCAATGTTAGAATTAAAAATATTACAGAACCACATTTGTTCTATTCCTTATGCTCTGTAATGATAGCTTCCTTTTGTTGCACTTCTAGCTAGGCTTGTTGCACTTCTAGCTACGCTTCTACATCTGTCTTTGTTTTCTCTTTAAGCGCTTCCTTCATTGTCTTTTTCTCTATTTCTATGTACGTCTTTAAAATACATGTGTAATATTTTTAAGCGTTAATTTGTAAAATCTTATTTCCTAAAGATAAATAATATATATATATAATATTAAATTTAAAAATAATTTTAATTGTAAGATTTATATTTCTGAACTATGTTGGTAATTAAATTTTAGGTAGTCAATTTCTTGCTTATCTAATCGACTTTGAATTTCAATTTTTTTTTTTTTAATTATGTGTTTGTTGAATGTTAAGTAGTACATTTTTCCTTATCGAATTGAATTCCAATTTCAAAATTTAGATAAAATATAAAGAAGAAACCATTAATTAATTCATAATAACATTGTTAACGAATTCATTGCACAAGTCAGCTAGTATTCGTTATTATCATTAGAACTCGGAAACAAGATTCGTGCTATCTACTTATTTGGTCATGTCCAAAATATGAAAATACAATACAATATAATTTATTGTGTTCTATTTGATGTGAACACTAAATGTAACTAAATGTATCAAAATATACTAGCATATTTGTAATATGTGTATTTACGAAAGTCCCCAAAATAAATATGTATTGTACTGGGAATTTGTCAAAATGATTTTTAAATTAATAAATAAATTTTCTAGTTAGCTCTACGAAGGAGAGTCTGAACCAAGAGAGTCTGGTTTTGTAGAATGCTCTACATTCTCAATAAACATCAAACATTATATAGCACATATAGCTATAGGGAAGTTAGAATCATACCCCAAGAAATAGAAACTAATTCCTATCCTAAGGACTTGTGAACCAAGTTATACTATTATAGGATTCTTCATTATCTTCAACACTCCCCCTTAATGGAGGAGGGGTTCACAAATATGCCTAACATCTCCCTAAACATTTCAAACTTAATTTTTCCAAGAGGCTTAGTGAAAATATTTGCAACATTATCACATGATTTACAATATACAAGATGGATTTGCTTTGATTGAACTTTCTCCCTCACAAGGTGGAATTGTGTATCAATGTGTTGAGTGTTCTTGTGAAACACGAGATTATTAGCAAGTTTGATTGAACTCTGGTTGATTATTTTTGCATCTTTTTGTTCTTCTCTGACATCCTAAAGAAATCTCCACAACCAAACTACCTCACATGTTACTACACACATAGTTTGATACTCTGCTTCTACTGAAGACAAGGAAATTGTGTTTTGTTTCTTAGTGTTCAATGTAATCACCCTGGATCCAATGCTGAATGCATAGCATGTTATGGATCTGTGGTCATCTACATTTCCAACCCAGTTGGAATCTATAAACCTTGTCAATCTAACATCAAAAGAATTAGTATAATTAATACCACAGTCTACAGTTCCTTGTAGGTACCTTAAGACACCTTTTGCTGCATTCGAGTGACTCTCAAGTGGTTTGGACATATATTAACTTAACACACTGACTACAGTAGCCAAATTTAGTCTAAAAGTGGTCAGGTAGATTAAGATCTTAACCAACTATCTATAAAGTGTCTCATCTCCCTATTTAGAGCCATCCTCACTCTAATGTTTCATGTTCTGCTGCAGTGGTACTGTTGCAGCCTTACACTGATCCATCCTGAATCTTTCAAGTAGACCTCTGACACACTTACCCTGGGACTCAAAACTTTGTGTCGAATCTCTCTAGATCTCATGACCCAAATAGTATCTTAATTCACCAAGGTCTTCATTTCGAACACCTGTGACATTTGTTCCTTGATTTCTTTGATTAGAGAAATAGCATCACCTGTAATAATTAAATCATCTACATACAAAGAAATCAACAATATGCGCCCCTTTTCATCTTTCATGGTATACATATTAGGGACGTTCTTACTTCTGCTGTAACCAAGTTACAGAAAAGAGGAATGGATCTTTTCATACTAGGACGTGGGTGCTTGTTTTAGTCCATATAGAGCTTTCTTTAATCTATAGACTAAATTTTATTTCCCTTTCTAGAAAAACCCCTTAGGTTGCTCTAAATAAACATGTTCTTTCAATTCCCCATTTAAAAATGTAGATTTTATATTTATTTGGTGAATCATCCAATGTTTCTTACTAGATAAAGAAATTAACATTCTGATAGTGTTTAGTTTAGCTATGAGGGAAAAGGTTTCTACATAGTCAATGCCATCTTTTTGTGAATACCCCTTTGATACCAATCTAAATTTTAATTTAGTTATGGTTCCCTATGCATTCATCTTGGGTTTATACAACCATTTATAGCCTATGGTTTGTTTCCCTTTAGGAAGTTCAACCAGCTCCCAAGTGTTCTTTCTGATTATAGATTCATATTCTTGTTCCATAGCTAACTTCCATTCACTACATTCATCTTCTTGCTTATAACTAGAAGATTCAACAACATTCATCATACTACTTATAAAAGCATTCTCCCTATATCTTGATGGCAACTGAGTTTTCCTACCTGATCTCCTGAGTGGTGGGGTAGCTTCAAACCTTGCCTGATCATCATTTTCTAGACTTGGCTTGACAACTACATCATCTTCCTTCCCTTCCTACTACTACTGCTTCATCTGCTAGTACTCATTGTTGTCACCTGTTTCATCACTTCCTTCTTCCACCAACAAGGGAACATGCCATTCTTCCTTAGCACTCGTATGGCTTCCATCATTAACCTACTCATGAAACACTACATCTCTGCTTGAAAACACTTTATGAGTAGAGGGATTAAATAGTTTGTAAGCCTTAAATTCTGTACAATAGCCAATAAAAATACATTTGATGGCCTTCGAGTCAAGTTTCTTTCTATGTTCCTTTGGGATATGAGAAAAGTCTTTGCTACCAAAAACTCTCAAAAACTTAACTATAGTCTTAAAGACTAATAAATCTTCAACAAGAGTTTTGAAATCTAAACTTCTCGTTGGACTCCTATTCTTTAGATATACTACAATATTAATCACTTCGGCCCAAAAACCATTAGAAAGATTCTTACCTTTCAACATTCTATGAGCACACTCCACAAGGTTTATGTTCTTCCTCTCTGCAACCCTGTTCTATTGAAGAGTGTGGGGTATTGTAAAATGTTGTTGTATCTCATTATCTTTGCAGTATTTAAGTACATAAGATTTCTTGTACTATTCCCCTTGATCCGAGCAGAGAATCCTGATGCATTTACCTTTCTATTTTTCAACCATACTCTTGAACTCCTTGAAGTATTAAAAATTGTTTCTCTTCTTAATGAAGAAATACACCCAAGTAAACATAGTACAATCATCAATAAACAATAAAAACTAATAGGCACCGCCTATTGATCTTGTCTGCATAGGCCCACATAGATCTGTGTGTACCATCTCGAGTATATCTCTCTTCTTTCTATTAGGATTCACAGGAAATTCATCTTTGTGCTACTTTCCCAGTGCACATGCATCACAATCAATATGAGCAGACTTTAAAATAGGAAGACCTTCAACCATACCTATTTTCTGTAAAAGCAGCAAATCATTGAAGTTAAGATGGCCAAACCTGTGGTCCCATAAGTCCACTGTAGTCATAGCAGATGATGTCAATGCTTGATGTGGTGTGATTTTAACATTTAACTTGTACAATCCTCCCACATGAATACCTGATGAAATAGGCTTCATAGAATCCAACAAGCCTTTAATAACACAATATGATTTATAAAACTCTACCTTGAGATTCTGATTAGTCATAGTAGAAACATAGAACCGATTATTTTTTATCCCGAGTACATACATAACATTATGGATATGTCTAATATTTCCATCAGGTAAAACAACAAGAATATTACCATAACCTTTGATTTGGTACCCTCTATCATCACCAAGAAATATGTTTCTCCACTACTGGTTTCTTTGACGTATTCAAACAATTGTCTATTCCCTGTCATGTGGATGGATGCACCTGAGTCGACAAATCAGGTATTTGTTTCATCTTCCTTAGGCAAAGGTGCAGAGTTAGATATAAATAGTTTGAGGTTCTGATTCAATTCCTCATCAGCAAAATAATTTGCATGCTACTTATGTTTCTTTCGACCATCATCAAACTTCTTTTTCATACAATATCTAGCTATATAGCCCGTTCTATGGCAATCAAAACATTTTGTCACAGGGTCCTTTCTATTGAAATACGTACCTTGAGGTGAGGGAATCTTTCTCTGTGGGGCTACACTATTTTTCTGTGCTTGATTTCGCTTTCCTCTAAAAGGATTCTAATTTGTCGTTAAGGCCAAATCTAAACTCTAGGGTTTATGAGTCAATCTTCTTTCCTCCTCTTACATGAGGATCCCTATCGGTTCTTCAAACACAGGGGATTTTTCTCTTGCATTCAAGCTAGAGATGAACATCTGATACTCGTCAGTCATACCATTCATGGTAATCGTGACTAGATCTGTATTTGTTGGACACCTAATCCTCAACAGGTTAGTGTGGAAGCCGAATGGACAAAAGGAGTCCAAGAGACCTTGGGATGAGAAACCCAACGATCACCAAATGTACTATAAATGTATATCTCCTGTTAATAAAAAGTACTCTCATGATTTATCATTCATATTTTTCTTGATCCCATGTGTGTTTAACATGGTATTAGAGCGGGCGATTGATCGTCCTGCTCCAATTTGAGCCACTTGTTTTCTGGTCTCTCTATATATGTCAGTTCTGCATTCCATTAAATTTTTTATCAGCCGTATTTTAGCTGCATTCTCTGCGCACAATTCCCCAAATAGAAAATTCTAACATACCTCACGCTCTGACGGTTCCACTGGCCTAAACGCTGCTCCTGTAGCTGCTCCACCTGCATGCAAAACGCTCCTCTCTATCTATTATTCACCTGTGATTCTTTATTATTCTCTACTATTATTCTACGCATAATTGACCTCTCTACGCTCTCTCGTCCCTCTGCCTGACAGATTCATAAACAAAAAAAAAGGAGCGTTATTACTGTAAGGACTCTGGACACCACATATCTCCACAATGGTATGATATTGTCCACTTTGGGCCTAAGCCCTCATGGATTTTCTTTTGGACTTACCCCAAAAGGCCTCATACCAATGGAGATATTTGTCCATCCTTATATACCCATGATCCTCCCCACTTCTAGTCAATGTGGGACTTTGGTCGTATACCAAACAATCCTCCCCTCGAACAAAGGACCATCGAGCCTCCCCTCAAACGATTATCCATCTGTCCACTCTTTACCAACCAGGATTCTCCGCTCCAATGCGTTGGAAGCACACGCCTTACATGGAA
>APFE031681196.1:4324-18488 GCA_000404065.3 Pinus taeda
TTGGATGCTTCGGCATGTTTAAATATGTATTGTAACATTGAAAGGAATATAATGAAAAATCAAGCTGGTAGTCTCGGTTTTGAGAACCAGTGGGAAATCTCTGTGTATATGTGTTTTATGTGTTATGCTCTCGCATTTTTATTTTTCTTGTGATTTAGAATTCGTATGCAGGTAATTTTTGTACGGGGTTAAAACCTTCAATATTTCAAAACCCTTTTCCATAACCATTGATGATCTATTAGCAACATACATTATATTTTTTGAATATCAATCAAAGGTAAACATGAGGTATGCGTTTGTTATGTGTAAATATTATTAAACTATAGTTAAATGAGAAGATTATGACATTATTACCACGATATCCATACATTTAAACTCATTATTTTAGTCGTAGTTGGGGGGGAATACCAAAATCACATGCCATCATTTCACAATACACCAATCACCGTCGTTTTTTTACCACGACCATGTCTTATCACCCCGTCTCTGTCCTATTATTCCATGACCTCATTTGCAAAATTTACTCTGTCTTAGGTGCGGTAACTTGGCTTTGCACTCTGCATTTTACTGAAGCTAGTAACTATGGGAGGACCTGCTATTCGACATGAACCTGGCTCGATAGATTTATTGGAATTACACCCAGAAGTATATAAGATTTTTCAGTGGGCGGGCTTGGTATATTATTTTTAGAGGCTTCAGGGATTTGATCCACAGCAAGTCCTTGAATTTGCACTTAATCTATAGGATGGCTACTCTATTGTTCAAGCAGTTCAAATTCCAATCTCAGAGGATGATATAGCACAAGTTTTAGGCTTACTGGCCGATGGCATTTGATGTTTTAGTTGTAAACATATCATTTTGAATGCACAACAGGACTTTCTTCTACCAGGAGAACAGGTCGAGCCTAAAGGCAAGGGTGTCACACTTCATTCATTACCACCCCCATTGTCGATGGTTGCACAATTCGTCAAGCATTATCTCACTTGTGAAGGTTGTTACCAGGTAGTCTATGAGCATGATTTTGTCTTGTTAAATCATTTAACACATGGTTGACTGTTAAATATGTTGTATTATCTACTTGGGTGTCTAAAAAATATGTCACATTACTATATGAATGCGAAATACCCACTCCTTTCCCTCACCCATCATCGCCTTGTTCAAATATTAATTCAGAGGGGTTTTTCTCAACAGAATCCTCCTCCTCTTAACAACCCACCCTTAGAACCCCAATAAGCTGCTGAAATTCCTCAAACAGTAGCCGAAATTCCCCAAGAAGTTGCTGAAATTCCTCAAACAGCAACTGAAATTCCCCAAGTAGACACTGAAACTCCCGAAGTTCCTCTTGAAATTCCTCAACAAACCCCTGGAATCCCTTAGCAAGCTGAAAATCCTTCCACACAATAATCAGGAAGCATCTCTGATTCCCTAGAAATTCCACCACCCACATCAGCCAACCCAATTGACCCCTCAACCACATCAACTCCTTCCCATAATTTAGTAGAATCATCTAATCCCACTATCTACATTCCTAGTGATGATTCTGAAGATAACCTTCTCATTGCTAAGCTAAAAAAATAAGGCAGGATAAGACTACTTCCCCACCCAAAAGACGAACAAAGAATTCAACCAAAGAAGTCACCATCCCTGAAAAACCCACTCACAAAAGAAAAACTACTGCTTTCCCTACCTTTTTACCTCGAAGATGAATGAGGACATCTACTAAAGTAGCAACTGCTGCTACCATCCCAAATTCCCCACCTATTAGCCTAAGACCCCACACCTCACCACAATCCCAAGTTCCTGAATCTTTACCTGTTTCACCCTCAGGTACTAAAATGTAAGATGCCCAAGATTTTGTGACTTTATTTCTTTAAGAAAATGTAGCTATTACACAAGAACTAACTACTGATTTAGCAGCTGTCACATAAGAACCAGCTGTTGATCCACCAAATTTGGATACCCAAGATGATGTACAGCATGTAGCTACCTCAAAAGAACCAGCTATTGATTCATTAGTTGCCACACAAGAGCCACCTGCTGATGAACAGAGAACAAACGACCAAGATGTAGCTGTCCCACAAGAACCATCTACTGATTCAGTAGTTGCCACATAAGAACCACCTCCTGATGAACATAGAACAAATGACCAAGAAGTAGCTATCACATAATAACTAGCTACTGATTCAGCAGTTGTCACACAAGAACCACCTGTTGATGAACAAAACAAAGACAACAAGGGTGTTGCATGATCTGTAGCTATTACACAAGAACCAGCTACTAAGTTAGCAGCTGCTACACAAGAACCACCTATTGAGACTGCACAAAGCTTGGTCACCTTGGATTCCCTTCTACAGCAAAACGAGTTTCTGAAATCAGAACTCGAAGATTATAAGAAATAATTAATAACAAAGGAAGCCTATGACAGAGAGCTTAATTTGTACATTTTAGCCCATGCAGCGTCTGCAATTGAGAAAAGTACAGAGAAAGACCTGTATAATGAATATATGTGTAGCCAATGTGGTAATATCTATCATCAAGCCGGTTATAAAATAATTGAAATTCCACTTCCTGGAGCCACCCCTACATCTACTTCTGCGATAATTAAAGAGGAATGCTCTGCTATCACACAAGAACTAGTAGGGCCTTCAATTTTTTTTGGAAAAGATAGTAAGCCACAAATACTTGGGTCCACTATTGTTAAAACTGAAAGTCCTGTACCATGCTCTACAAGAACTGTGTCTACTCAGACTGAACCCTGACCTACAAAGACTGTCTTCACTCAGATCAGCAGCACTTAAGCAGAAATGGATAAATGGAAGAAAGAATATGTTATGCTGTAAGAGAAAATCTTACAAGAGCATAAAGCATCATGGCAAAATCTCATATATACAAACTGGGGAGTTTTGGAATAGTCTTGTGCCCACAACAAGGAAAATAAACAACGAAAAACTAGATTGTCTCTCATGTTTGATTTGGTTCAAAGATTACTGGCCACCAGGAAGCCATCCTCTAATTACTCTCTATTTCTTGCAAAACACTTAGCATTATTCCAAGTAAAGGAAATTAGAGATGGGTGACCTCATGGGGTATCTACACCTTAACGGTTTGTCAAAACTTTCAGAGAGGCATCAACCAGTGAACAAAATTTACTCTGTGAATTGAATCTTCATAACGAAGCCATCCTTGAGGATAGGAAGCTCAATCTGAATCCTTTGGTGGGTTATATTCAGATCAATGCCTTTGTCTCTTTCCTTGCTAATCAGGTCACTTGGCAAAATGCCTTCCTTTCAGCAAGGCATAATGAAGAAAATCATCTTCTGTGGATTCAATATAAGCCATAGAATGTCACCATTTTCGTTGTTGAATATCATCAATTTTTAAGGCAACAAGGGATGATTGAGCACATCAGATAGTTACAGGCAGTAGGCTTAAAATACTGCCAACATTATGTCAAAGCCAAGTGAGCTCTTTCCTTATAGGCACACAACCTATTTTGGCAACAGTCTCCTAAGGAGAGGAAGGAATATCATCCCTTTAGTCCTCTTAATCTTGAAGCAGCAATTGCATGGTTACCTAACTATGTCAAATGCATTCAACAATGTGCCAAAAAATGGTTAGGATATCATTTTCATTTCCCTATTCTATGGCTGACAACATAAGAATATAAGGCCCTCTACAGGTTGTCCAAAAAGGAGGAGGCAATATCATGGCAGAGATTACAGAATGTTTATGGTTTCAGAGAACTGGCTGATAGCACCTTCTACACTTACTGCCTAAGTAATTTGCCTGCATGGCCCAATATTCGAACTCAGATTCAGACTAAAGTTGCATGAGGACATGCAACCCTTTCAGTTGGGGGGATGTTAGGACCCCACATTGTCCCTTCTTGACCATATATTTTTCTATTATGTCATCCTTTTCCAACCTATATTTAAAGTTCATATTATTGTTTTAACCCATTTTTTCCAAAGGTATACAATATTTCTTCTCATTACTATACATTTAAATTATTTTATATATAACTACATTATCTTCATAGTTAATCATTGAATCAGATAGTTGTTGAAATAGTTTAGTATTACAATCCACGTTGCTAAAACATCCTGGAGACTGCAAGTTTATTCTTACAGTTGCTGAAACAATTAAGAACAATGTGCAATCCACGTCGCTGAAATAGCCTGGAGATTGCAAGATTACTTTTATAGTTTCTAAAATAGTTAAGAACGATGCACAAAACCCGTTGCTGAAATAGCCATGATTTGCATTCTAGATTTGACAGCAACAGAAGAAGATCATTGAAGGAGCTGCTATATTGGATGTAACGACCACAAGCCAAAGTTAGCATTACCATAACCGTTGTAACAACATTTTGTTAATAGGAAAACTAGTTTCCCTATTTTTGCATATTGGGTTAAAGATAGGACTTACAATGTAATCAGTTGTAATAGATGGCTCCTATTTAAAAAGAGGAGAAATCTACATTAGAGGGGGATAGACTACGAGAAAGGCTAGTTGAAGGAAAGGAACTAGAATCTTTTTGTAACATGACATATTGATCGATGAATAAAACATTGTTATGAACATTTCTTTCTAGTTCTCGCTTCCTGGGGAATCTTGTGATGAGGACAGGTCCCACCTTCATCACAAGATTCACCCATTACATTTCCACAGTGTGTTAAGTGTGTCTTCTATTCATACCTTGTTTAAGTTCTATTCACTAAATGTTACTTATGCATTATTGTTGAACTCTGTTTTTCCAATTAATTGCTGCATTATCTTCTCAGTTTTATTTACAGTTAATCCGTGTGTGCTTTATTGGAAATTAAGTTTACAGAGTGAGTTGGCAAGTAAAGTAATTAGAAACAGGTGCTGAAGATTCCTGCTTGTGGAATAGGGTCCTGTTCTCTATTACAGCATAGTTAGTTTTTTTCTTTGTAGATTGATTCTTTTATTATACTGCTCTTTTCAATGAAATTAAGCATTCTTTGATAACTGTCTGCAATAGACTGTTTTTCTATAACTCACAGTAGAGCTTCAGTTTTCTTAGAGCAAGGTGTGACTAGTATACTTATTACTACAACTTTTACTGCTTTCGGGATTGAGCACAAACACTGTGTAGTTGCCTTTGAAATAAACAGACTTCCTTGGGTTGACAATTTATGTAGCACTTAGTTGTTGAATTGATAAATAATTAAAGTGACCAACACTGGTCCAGCTTTCAGTGTCAACCTCTATATTAAGTCTTTAAGAGCATAATATTACAAGTGTGAGATCGAATAGAGTCTCAACACAACAGTGACAAAACAACAGGGATTTACTCAAAATCCTCGAGTCTAAAGAGTGCACGGACTCTCCCTATTGTTCTCTGTCTTCTTCTTTCTCTTGCTCTATTCTCTATCTCTAAACAACTTCCTCCTTTCTCTGTGTTACCATAGAATGGATTTTAAGCCTCTCGGCATTGTCGGTTCAATTCCCTTCTTAGGCTCTTTGGCTCCCGACCACTGTCCATTCAATCCCTATTGAGTGTTAAACAATCATTGTAAAATTCTCTAAGGTATGGTGGCCACCTGTTTTCAAACGGAAATACTAGCGCGATGAAAAATCCCAAAGAATTGCTTCTTTGTTTACATAACAAAATACATAGGAAAAGCTCTAAAACAGAGGAATCAGACAGCTGATATGCCTCGTCTGTTATCAGCCCTTTGGCATCCCACACCATAGATATGTTCTCATTTGACGGTTCACATCCATCCCGATCATCCAACCTGCTCATGCATTCTACACCATTGATCTGCGACCATTTGATCTGATGGCTAATGTGCATTTTGGATGGCTTACTTGAGTGGATATCACCCGCCCGAAAAAGAGGTTTTCTCTCTCCTTTCTATGTGCTACATGTCGGTCAGTGTATGGGATTGAGTGGAGCCCATCCAATACCACTTACTACCTGAAGCCCGCTAGAAATAACATTTACCATGACCCCAAATAACATAAAGTTGCATTCATAAATCCTTTCGGGTCCATGTTTTATCATTGTAGAGCCATATGCCATGTATCCTTTTTATTTTGGTTTTTTAACGAAAATACACCAATACACAGAAAAAGCCCGACAAAGCACTTTTATATTGGAACTCAAATTTTCTAGATCCACATCTATAATTCCTTTTGGGTCCACCGATCACTGATATCAGTGTATCACATATCTCTGGGTCATGGTTCCATTGGTATCTACCTTGTTGTGATGCAATATTATCATCCCAGCCGTTGATCTACGTGCTCGATTAATGGTCCATGCTGTGTTGCTAGATCGCGATCACAATTCCAATAGGGCCATCCTCGATACACTCCGTCGACTATGATATCGTCGATCCTTCTGATGCGATCCACTATTTTGATCTGGACCATTCATTAATCCAATCCAATGGATCGTATTCAATGATGCTTCAACCTTCACTTTACTTTGTTTTCCACCATTCTTCATGGTTTTTATTTTGCGATAGAGTTTTCGATAGTTTTAAAGACTTAGACTTAGAGGTTTTAGGATCCATTTTGGATCACTTAGCATCCAACATCTTCTCCTTAAAAATGCAAGTAAAAATATCTGTTATAGTGTCCTTGCTTCCCATGATGATCTCCTCCTTAATCCCCCAAATATTGAGTCAAGACTGAGGATGCTGATGCCACCTGCAGTTAAGGCATATGTGAGGGTTTTCACTAAAGTTAGAGGTAATTTTTGGGAGCCTCTTGGATTTCGTATTGTAAAGCTTCTTCTTATACATTAGATAGATAAACATAGTCATACTTTCAATGGGAGATAATCCAGATTCGATCAAGAGGATAGGATAGGGAGTATTTCCCTTGATCTTGAGGTTATAGGTTATGAATTGCTTTTGGATCATCGCAATCTTTCTCTATGAATCACTAGATATAATGCACCACCAAACTTCACATCCGTATAAGATAATAGGGGTTACCATAGTTTCAAGGAGGAACCTTTTTTTTACTCCAAATATAAAGATCAGCTGACTTACAATTGTTTTCAAGCTCATAATAATCTTCCAAACTATCACTATATCGCAATATGTAACTAAATTACATTTCTTAATTTGTCACAAGCATTTTTGGGAGCCTCTTAGATTCTGTATTGAAAAACTTCTTGTTATACATCATATATCTAATATTTTTCGACTCCCTAGATATACTGCACCCCCCAAACTTCACATCCGTATAAGATAATCGGGGTGACCATAGTTTCAAAGATGAACCCTTTTTTTACTCCAAATGTAAAGATCAATTGACTTACAATTGTTTTCAAGCTCATAATAAGCTTTCCAACTATCTATATATATATTCCGAATATGTAACTAAATTACATTTCTTAATTTGTCACAAAATAATATACTTACTTTATATTAAGATGCTCTGTCTTCATTCCTTTTTATTTTTTCTCTATTTCCTCTAAAATTTAATGTAAATATCATTGGTGATTTATTTTGACAAAACACAGGTTATTCACAACTTTTATATTTATGTCCTAAAGCATTACCCCATAAGAAGAATTCCTTTCCGTTCCACCTGTACCATCGTGGGACTTTGATTGTGGTGTTAGACGATTAAAATAATGACTACCATTTGATTCAAGACCTATATTATCAGTTACAATTTCGTACCACTGCCGAGAAGATGAGTCTGAATTGTTTTTCTCCATCCTATTTCGTCAACTTGTTTTTGTAGTCTAAAATTTGAAAGTCCTACAAGGCTCACTTCACTTAGGAATTCCAGAACGACACCTTTTATCCACCGCAGCTCCATTATTCAAGGTTAGCTTATTCATTTTAACACTCTTCAATTTCACATTTATTATGTTTTTCTTAAAATCCGATGGAAGGGCCAAAATTTTCAGTCATCCCTTGAAATACATTATATTATTTTCTTCATGGCACGTCTTTTATTCTATCCCCATCATTTCATTATAAAGAAGTCTAATTATAGCCAATGAATTTATTATCACTGTTATAATTATTTTATTTTGAAATCAATTTTCAATTTATTAACTTCGTAAGTTTCAGCCATGCATTCATGGGTTTGGTTATGCATGTCATCCAATGTTGTGTGGGAAGGATGAGATATGCCTCAACTCCAAGTGTTAAGTATAATGTATAATTGGTTGCAAGTTATTGAATAGATTGCCCATCAAAATATAGAGGATTTCAAATTTGAGAGATATAAAATTTGAGAAAGATTGGAGGGAAAAAAGAAATTGTGAGATGGATAATGTACAAAATTTGTTAAAAGAAAAAATAGCCATTTATTAAAGATAATTATAGATAAGGTATATTTGTTGCTAAAAGAAAAATTAGTCTATTTAATAAAGGTAATTATAGATCATTTATATTTTTTTACGACAAATACTATCTGTATTTTTTTGAAATTATTCTACTACTCATTATCAATTGTTATTTGAGTATAGTAATGTCATAACTATATTAGTAAAATTGAAAAGATAACCTTGTTACATGCATATATATGGTATCGTTTTTTATTTGATAATTTGAATGGTAATTACATAATTGATGTAATCCATCTCTTTTGGGTTGTTTAGGTTAGAAGATAGACATAGGAGCAGATCTATGTAAACAATGAAAGAATATTGAGTAATGTGTTAGATGCCCTCCTGCCTAGTGTAGATAATTTATAGCATCTCTGTCTTCAAACTGGTGAAAATATTACATTGGTCTATTTCATAAATATAAGCCCTATGAGGAATCCTTTCATGAAGAGCTTCCTAGGCTACCCGTGCCCAATTTTTCTACACTCTTAAGGATATTGTATTTGAGGCTGCAAATAAGAAAGAAGGATTGATTTGCTCAATTCACTTTCGACACAAATCTTTGGCTTCTCTGCTTGGAGATTGGTGAATGTTTTAGGCACAATGTGTATAAATGGAGGCATGTATAAATGGAAATGCCTCTAGAGATTACTCACAAAGAAATTGATCTATAAACATTAGCATATGAGGGTGAAGGGTCCATTTTGGCTAAGTCGATGAAAGAAAAAGATACCACATGAGCGTGAAGGGTTCAGTCTAACTAAGACTATGAAATACAAAGGAGGTCTGGTCTCAGATGTAATTGTCAATTAAAATAAACTCTTAGAATTGTCAATGAAAAAAAAATCTTAGATTGAACACAAGGAAAAAACAAATTGTGAGATGGATAATGTACAAAATTTGTTAAAAGAAAAATTAGTCTATTCATTAAAGATAATTACAGATAATGTATATTTGTTTACAACAAACACTAAGTGTATTTTTATTTTTATTTAATTACTTTATGACTCATTATCAATTGTTATTTGATTATAGTAATATCATAATTATATTAGGTAAAATTTAAAAGATAAACTTATTACATGTATATATATGATATCATTTGTTATTTGATAATTTGAATGGTAATTTCATAATTGATTTCACCCATCTTTTGTGTTGTTTATGTTAGTAGAGAGACATAGGAGTCAAACTATGTAAACAATGGAAGAATGTTGAGTAATGTGTTAGATGTCATCCTACCTAATGTAAGGAATTTATAGCATATATGTCTTCAGACTGGGGGAATATTACAGTGGTCCATTTTATAAATATTAGCCCCATGAGGAACCATTTCATGAAGAAAATCCTAGGCTACCTATGCCCAATTTTTACTACACTCTCAATGATATTGTATTTGAGGCTATAGAGAATAAAGAAGGATTAAATGGCTCCATTCACTTTCGACACATTGTGCATATGAGGGTGAAGGGTTCAATCCAGGTGAGACTATGAAATACAAAGGAGGTCTGGTCTGCCATGCAATTATCAATAAAAATAAACTCTTAGAATTGTCAATGAAAATAAACTCTTAGATTGAGAAATTGGTAAGGGAGTTGCACATGCATCTTTTCTGAGTAGATTATTTGATTGTATTACATTTAACATTATTTACTTTTCACTCAAATTGGCTATAGTTAGATCATGTAACATATCACATATGTTTTCATCTATGCTCTTCTTCCATATGCACTACCGACTTATGGTGTTTCCTTTGCAACATCTAGACTAAATTCTAGTTTATAATAATTTTATATTTATTTATAGAAAATTGATTTTTAAATGAATAAGTTAAATTCTTATTTTGTTTTATTATTTGTATATGTCTTTAGTTTTAACATCTGATTTGAGTTTGAATTTTAAAAGAAATTAAAATATTTATTTTATTTATTTTTTATTTTCAATCTTTATATAATTTTATTATTAAATTTGAGTCAATTTTATTTATTAACTAATACATATTTGAATGCATGTTGAAATAATATTTGAATATTCCTTAATAACAATTTGTATTCATGGTATGAATATTTTATTCCAATTTGGAATTTTTTCTGCATCATTTTCATTATGTAATCTCTTGCTAAGATAGGTTCTTCATCTTAGTTTTGATGATGAGCCACATTACAAGGTTCAAAACGTGTGGATACAATAATTCTAATTTGATTTTTACCAAAAGAAATAGATGAAATATGTATCACAGAAGCCTGAATTCATAGATGAGTACACTAGAAAACATTATTTCTAAATGTGAGAGCATAAAGAATATTAGAAGTGATGTGTTTCTGGAGGTGATGTAATTTGTTCAAGATTTGGATAGTGCAAGAATTGATTACAAAATATATACTAAAATTTGAATTGGAAAAGATAAAACACTCAATGGAATGGAAAAATAATTCAATGATATAACTAATTTTACTTCAAAAGAAATCAGTGAATGGTTAGTTGGCTTTATTAATATTAATGATGATAAATCTACGTTAAATACATAGTTATAAGAATAGGCGACCGAGATATAAAAGTGGTTAGTCAATCACCATGTGAGGCTAGAGCTTACAATGGGACCAATGAAAGCATTCATTGAAGCTAAGTTGAAGACATTTTTTCAACATGCTATGCATCTGCAAGATATTTGATAGTGAAAAAATTAGCGTATATGCGTTTACATGTTGTAACTGTGCTTAAATATTTGCATATTCGTTTTCTATTTACTAGTATTCAATCATCCTGATTTATTAATTTTATTAATGTCACATAATCTAGTTTCTTCCTTGTTTTCTTTTGAAGTTCCCTCTTTCCATATTACGATTGATCTTTTTACTTTTCCTAAATGCAAGAGCAGGTAATTACAGCAGGTAATTAAAGGTAAGAAACCAGAATAACATAGTGAATGAGCTAATGAACTGGTCCATAGAGCACTTTTATTGCTGATATAAGTGATTCTTGCTGATAAGTAGTGTTCTTAATGCTTTGTATATGACCTTTTATGCACTTTTATTATGTTTATTTATTTTAATCATTGTTATGGTGATTGTAATTTGAAACTTATATAGTTCTGGTTATTTCTTATTGTTGGAAATAATACTGAGAGGGGGGGTGAATCAGTATTATCAAATCAGATAAAACTTTTCATTTTCACACTCAGATTCATATACTCAACTTCAATTAAGTATATCAGCGTATATATGCGACTATGTTAAAAGAAACTAGCGTACATTCAGTAACCTTTATGATTTAGTTAGTTTATCTTCAGTGAATGCTTCAGAACATTATTAACCATATTGACAGTAAACAGGAGCAGTATAATAGAACATATCAAAAGCCACACACATGAACACCATGATATAAGGTGGAAACCCAATGTGGGTGAAAATCACCTGCTGCAATTTGTTTCTATCTTCCTTTAATAAGAAACTTCTTTTACAATGTACTGGTGCAGTCCTTTACCAGTACGCAGGCTTCTACCTGTAGAAGGCTACCACCTTCTTAGCTCTTGTACTAGCAGTTCCATTTACTAGTACGTAGGCGCTGGCCTACTGAAGGCTCCAACCTTTATTCGTTTTCCAGATGCTCCTGGAAGGGAGCTACAACCCCCTGGCTCTTGTACTGGCCAATATGTTTACCAGTACGTAGGTGCCAGCCTACAATCATCCAGGGACCACGTTTCATACATTTTCATACTGGATCCATAAAAAAATCACTATTGCAATACAATCAATCTCTGAAACACCCAATACTAAAACCCTATCACAAAACACAAATCAGAGCCCACAACTCTGCAACAACCACTAGAATCAACATCAACTTGAAACACCAAATCTCATAATAAATAAGCTACTTGGACGAACCCAACCTACGTGTATACGCGCTTTTACCAAAGACAACCCGCGTACAGATCTGCAAATCTACCTCCTCCCTCTGCAGCTATTTCAGACATCAGAACAAACCCAGATCATAACATTCATACGATAACCATGTGTCAATAGATCTAGTCTATCCATACTCAAACCATATAAAGATAATCATTCCAAGCCTTGAGATCCCAATCCATCATTCATCATCCTTCACATGAGTGCCTCCTTAGTTCAGATCAAGCAAGGCATCACCAACCCATAACCAACATCTAGATCTCACACTTTATCATATGTTCATCACTTTCTCACACCTTCTTACTTTCTTGGCCTGATGATCTTCTCCTTATATAGGTTTAGGCTTCTCTCAATACCATGGTCCAAAACCATGTAGAATCAATACCATGAACCCAATACTTGGGGTCGTCACTTTGGACCAAACACTATGGACCAAATACCATGGACCAATACCACGGACCAATACCATGGTTTCCGACATGTACGCGCCTTTCCTTCTGAGAACCCGCATGTATATGCGTACACACTTTCTGCTTCACTAACCCGCATATATACGCACTTTCGACATGGTCAACCTGCGTATACCCCTCTCTTGACTTGCTGCATTCTGATCTGTCATCTGATTAACTTGCCATCACTTGTATCAAACCTCTGAGTGAGTTTCCATCAAGGACAACACCTGAATCATAATGCCAACAATCTCCCCGTTTGGACTTGATGGCAACAACCACACCAAGTCACTCTCCCCCTTTGACATCAAGGGAAAAGGGCGGACCAAGATATTCTCTTCTTTGATCTCCATCTGCTGTCCATACTCCCCCTGTGTATCTGCTGAAAACTCTGATTGAGCTCCCCCTTTGTATATGCCAAGGTGTACCAATCTGTCCATGGTCCCCCTGAACCTGTGCCATGCCATCATCAAAACAGTGACTGAACCATATCAGACATCTGTATTGCTCCTTTCTTTCAGAACATCATATACGCAACTCTGCAGCATCTAACTCGCGTATATACGCGACTTGTCTTCATGAAACCTACGTATGATATTCGGAACACTGATGTTCCACACTTCCACCTTCCTCTGAATCTCTCATGTTTATATACTCTACTATGCCACATCTTTCTAGCTGTACTTCCTTCTTCTTCCATATCTTCAAGCGTGATGATGTTTTCTCCTTTTGGTATGGTGTCCACAATCTTCTCTTGCATTCCTTTGCTATGTGTCCAAGTTTGTAACATGCATAACATCTTACATGTCTCATATTCCCTCTATAGCAATCAACAGCTTTGTGACCAAACATATCGTAAGAAAAGCAATATCCATTAAAGTACCTGGAATGTGATGATTTTTCATGATGGTCTTGAATCCTTCTTCTTCTACATCTAGTTGCAACATGTCCAAGATTATAACATTCAACATTATTCAGAGTAAAAGATTTTCTTTGAAGGACTTCTTTCCTTGCTTGGTGATGAGATTGACCTTCCATCTCCTTGTTGAGCATTTCAGATTTTTCATTAGAGTCCCTTGTCTTACTTTGTGAACTAGATTCACCTTCAATAGACTCATGAAAACCAAGACCAGTTTTGATAGCAGGAGACCGTTGACTACTCAAAATATCATCCAAAATATTAGTACTATCTTGAAATCGCAATAGTTTATCCTTTTCTTCTAATTTACTTTTCAAGATATTTACATCAACCTGATGTTGTTCTTTCTTTTCTAAACATTGCTTCTTCAAGGTTTCTTCAGACTTTCTTCCTTCTTCCACTTGTTGCCTTAGTTTGAGAATCTCATTTTCTTGCTCTTCATTCAACACTTGCAGCATTTGACGAACTCTGAAGGCACATTCCAACTGAACTTTTAAGCTGATAATTTCTTCTTTGAGAGCACTCTCCCTTTTGCTAGGTAGGTCTTGTTGATCTATGACTT
>APFE031681197.1:0-11639 GCA_000404065.3 Pinus taeda
CCACTTTTAAAAATAGGGATAATGAGGCTCTGAGTCCATGGTTTAGGGAACCCTTGCTTGACCGCTTGATTGAAAAGCTTGTGAATGTGGGGGATGAAGACAAGACCTCCAATTTTTCAGATTTTCGCCTGGTAACCTTCAATATCCTTAGCTTTCCCATTAGCCACGCGATTAACCCCAAAATCAATGTCTTCTAATGAGAAAACTTCTTTCGTTGTGAGTAGGGTTTCAAAGTTATCCATGACATTTGGAGATTCATAAAGCTTTTTAAGATAGGAATTCCAATCGTGTAAAGCATTTTTATTATTATCTTTAGTTTTCCTAGTTAGAATCTGCCTCTAGAATTTCTTAGGAGCTACCTTAGAGAGGTGTAAGAGACTCTCTTGTCTTTTACGAATATGCTGCCTTTTTTTCCCTTTCACTTAGGGCTTTGTATATTTTTATCTTGCCAATTTTAAGAGATTCATCAACAACTTCCTTAATTGCTCTCCTCTCATTTTTACAATCTCTGTCATACCATGGGTTGGTTTTGCTATTTCTTTTATTACTTGAAACTTCAATTGAGAACTTGTTAATAGAATATGAGAGGGTTGTAGTAAAATTATGATAGAGATCTTCTATGTTGTCTATACTAGATAAAGGAAGCGAATTAGTTTTTAATTCATTTAGAAAGAGATCTTTTTTATTTCTATCAAAGATTAACTTCTTTTGGCTATAAGGATTATCTTCTATGGGATCTCTATGCATGACAAAATTGAGAGTTATAAGTAAAAGCCTATGATCAAAGTCAGGCTCGTGGTCATTTAAGATGTCAAAATTTGTTATTTCATTGTATAGAGGGAGATCGGAGATAACATAGTCTACCACGCTGCTACCAAGCCCATGGATGCAGGTCATCTAGCTAGAATTGGGCCACTTTCTTTAGACCGTTGAAAATTATGAGATCCTAAGCACTACAGAGCTTGACTAGCTTCGACCCAAACAAATTCTCCCCGCGGTCTTCACAGCTCCTTTTGTATTGGCTAGCCAAAGGAGGGACTTAGTCTAACCAAAGAGGATTAGGGTTGGAATGATTGCTTAGAAGAATAGCTTGGTTGCTTGAAGTTTGAGCATTAAAGTCACCCATTAAAAGGATATTGCTTTCATTCCTTAGGCTAGAAATATCATTCTCTAAACCATTGTAAGGACTATTTTTATCTAGATTCTTTTTCTTATAGAAGTTAGAATTGATGGGGGGGAATAACAAATTGCTATATAGGTCTTTTTATCACAAATGTCAGTAGTTTCTATCCAACTATATTGGTTGTAAGGGTCGTTTTTATAAATCCTAGCATGGGGAGAGATGTTCTTCTTAATGTAACAAGCTATACCCCCAATCCCTCTACGGGAAGATCGCTTATTCCAGGTAGACCATAATGTAAAGCCATCTATGTTAGGGACCTTAGATTCTTCGTGCTCCCAAGTTTAAACAAGCAAAATAATATCAACATCATTCGAGATGCTTCTAGTTTTAAGTATAGATCATTGTAGGAA
Source organism: Pinus taeda (assembly GCA_000404065.3). NCBI lineage: Eukaryota > Viridiplantae > Streptophyta > Pinopsida > Pinales > Pinaceae > Pinus > Pinus taeda. The sequence goes on from APFE031681197.1 coordinate 1,534, forward strand.
TTATTATTGTATTTCTTATTTTGTTATTAATATAAGTTTTGTTAGCTTAAAAAATAAGAAATATTACAAATCTTTAAATTTATGAGAATTTTTGGATAAAAATAAATTACAAATGGAGAAACTTGATATTATATTTTATTTTAAGTAAAAAAAGGAAAAAAAAAGGAAAAAGGAAAGCAAGAAAGCATAAATTTTTTTTGTCCAGTACATAATTTTCAATGTGAATAAAAAATTATTACAAATAAGAGAACTTTCATATTATATTTTATTATGGGTAAAGGACATCATAGAAACTCATTTAGTAATTGTATGCTTTTCTCAAGCACACAAGGCATAAAGTAGATGAAGGCACTCTGCAGTGTAAAGGTCATTGGTTCACAACTTCTTGGGCAAAAATCTAATCATGTGAAGGGTTGGTGTGGCCCTGGCCAGGTGCAATCCCCTAATGATCTTGATGGCTAAGATGCCCCTGGGTCACGGCGACTCAAGCCACAAGTTAAGCATGTCAGTCATCTCAAAACTCACATTATCTAGCAAACAAAAAAAAAGTGTATATTTTTCTCATATAGCTTGATTCCCAAAAAGACAAACATTTAAAGGTAAGCTTACTTATCAAAACTCACATTAACTAGCAAAAAAAAAAGTGTATATTTTTCTCATGTAACTTGATTCCTAAGAAGACAAACATTTAAAAGTAAGCTTGCTTACATAAATTAATAATAGTTTTTTTACAAAGTATGCAAAAAAAAACAACATGCAAATTTGAATTTTAGTTATTTATGGATATTTACACATTTTTCTTAAATATGGTTTGGATATACAATATTGCGTTTTTCCATATCTATTTATAAAAGTAATCGAAAGTTTCAATATCAGTATGAGAAGTTGTATATGGATGGTTTAGAACAACAAAAACCATGTATAGTAGTTTTTGCAATGGATAAGTAAGTCCCTATTTGTATAGCAATGAGCCTAATTTTTCTTAGGTAAAAGTTGTATTTTGTTTGCAGTTATATATATCAACTCTGTTATCATTTCAAAGTGGTGAACAATAGCTTCCTTTCTCTCTGGAAATTTTCTAGAGCTACGTCTTCTTTTACGTATTAGTTTCTCAGCTATTTGTTTTACTCCAAGAGAAGACTACCCACACTTGTGTTTTCATGCCAAAATCTTCGAGGATTAGTCCAATTCAATCTCCATTGTTGGTTGTCAATGTACTTCTTATTATGTTGTCCTAAAGCCATAAGTCTACCCGCGAGTCATAGGTGGTTTCGTACAGAGAGCCAATGTTTTTCGTGTGATTCTTGCATAATACAACGTTTGGACCATCCTTCGAATTGGTTATTGTCCTCCCAACAATAGAACTCCAATCCATCGAACCCTTTGGGATTTTGTTTAATTACCATGTATTGCTATGTGGAGTGTGGTATAGTGGATCTTTCTCCATTTGGTTTTAATTTCATCCACCTTCAAAAGTTCCATGGGTCATTTCTGACACAAAAAGTAACATATTGCCTCCTCAAGCCTTAATCGTTTATAGGGAAGTCAGTCAGTCTTTGGTTCTGGTTGGTAATGGTTTTAGTGTCTCCATTGGTCAGGAACCACTTTTTCGGAGGTTCTTCGACAAATTGTGTATAGAAATTGCAGTGGGTAATTTTAAGTTGTCTATCGCATCACATTTGTCATTTTGTGTTTTAGAAGGGCTCTACTCTCTAGCTTGTTGTAATAGTTGGTTCAGTCGATTTTCAAAACTTTTGCTGTCTTTGTTCGTTTACGGGTATCAGGTTCTTATGGCTCCTTGCCAAAGATTGCTTAGTCGCAGGGGAGGCACTCCAGAGGTGTCTTCTTCCAGAAACTGTAGGTTATTTGGGTGGGAGTCAGTTGTGAATTTATTTGACGTTGCTCTTATGGAAGTGAGAAAGGAAATACGCACTCTCGAAGCTAAGGAGTTTGGGGATCAAATGTATCACTCAGATACTGAAGTTTGCAGTGGTAACACCAAATGGGTGTCAGGCCCAAGAAAGTTGAGGAAGAGAAGATTGTATTTTTTGCATTCTATATCAACACACAGACATATGGAGACTCTTCTTAATATGTGCTTCGTGATAAACATGTTGATAACTATTAACTCTTTGCAGGGTAGGAGGAATTGAAGAGGATACTGAGGGACATCCATTATGATCTGGATGATATTGTGGTTAGAATGAATAGAGTAGAACACTATATAGTCTCGGATTCAAACACTAACTCAAATACTCCTCAAAATGAGGAAATACTTATCAATGTTCCACCCCTCAACATGGCTAATGCAAACTCCTCTCCAAATTACCTAGTGATCATCTTGGACGAATAAGTCCATCCCTGAATTCATTTTTGTCTTATGGGTTTGGCAGTGAGTGGTAGTTTTTTGGTTCTTAGTACTATCATCTACTTCTTAGTATGCTACTTGTTGCTAGTTTGTAAACTCTCTTATGTCAGTATCTATGATTTTTTTTTGCATGGTTGGAAATCCACCACGTCAAGTGTTAACAACTAGGTGGTTGCTCTTTTGTGTTGTTTGTTGCAAGTTACTGGTCATTTGACTAAGTTGACACTATGCTTCAAAGATTTTCCAATGTAATTATGTTTTTGGATATTAATAGAAATCAATGGTTGGATGTTACAAAAATTAAATAAATAAATAAATAAAGTAAGTCCCTATTTGTATACACTCAATGTTCCTTTTTTTCATATATCCACAATGATGATTTGCAATGGTGAGAATTATTTATTTATAATTCTCTATTTGGAAGTTTAGTAAACTTATATTGTAGTTATAAATGTAAAACAAAATTTAATAATAAATTTAAAAATATATATGTAGTTCAAATGTATTTAAAATTTAATACTCAATTTAAAAAATATAAAATATAAATATATAAATTGTATTTTTTTTGTTCTGGTTATGTTCCTCGACAAGGTAGCAGGGTAAGCGAGGTTTCCTAGTAGGGTGGCAAGGTAGCTAACAATTGTTCTACTTCCATAATTGCCTATGTATTGGCATTTATCACACTTGCTGACATATTCTTTGGCATCCTTGTAGAGAGTTGGCCAATAATATCCAATCAGCAATGCGCTGAGGACTATTATTTTTGCTATAAGATTTCCTCCATTTGGTTCATTATGACGAGATATTTTTGGTTCATCATGATGAAATATTTTTGGTCCTTAAGAAGAAACAATTTGAGAGTCTTTCAAGTGTAATGAAAAAAACATTTTTAGGATATTATTACACCATTTCTAGATGGATAATATATATCTGTATATATGGATATATATATTTATCCATTTATTGATAATCCTTTGTATGTTCCATATTAAAGGCCATCCATTACAAATAGTTAGTCATGGATCATTAATGAAAGACATCTCCATATTGATTTTACCCCTATTAAAAAGATCCATTAGTAATCCAAAATCAGAAGAGATATTCTTTTTTTATATTGTAAATATATTCCTATTATGTTGACATAATAAAATCTATTTTTTGGGAATATTATGGAAGAATCACATTGATTTCGAGTCATATATTCAATAATGAAAACAAATTCCCAATAATAGAAATTTTCATTCTCTAAAGTGTCCTGTAATCTTTAACCAAGTTTGTGCTTCAATGTAATTGCGTGGAGCAAGTGCTATAGCTTGTTCCCAATGCTCAACAACTTGATCGAACCAAGCCTACTTAGTTTCAGGACTTCCCTGTCAAATGGCTTGTTCTCCTCGATCGGGATTGGTCAACTTGGAAAAGTTTTCTTCCTTATAAACATACTTGAGAGTTTCCTACCTTTTATTTATTTATTTATTTAATATATAATTTTAAATAAAAAGTGGATTTAAACGTGAGGGAGTACTCATGTTTTTTTGTTTGTTTGTTTATTTTTTAAATCATGGTGAATTGATAATTCGTTGAAGTAATCTAGGCGAGGTCTAAGATCAAACATGTTATTATAACTCCAAGAGTACTGTAAGCAATACCAAGGGCCAAAGCTCCATGAGGATGGGGGGGCCTACTCCTTGAAACTTATCACAAGGGAGCAAAGATGTCCCACCATGGGATTTGAAACCGGGTGGAGGGGATAACATCTGATTGTGCCAACCACTTGGTCATCCCACGAGGAGACTTTTGTATATATAATTTATTAAGACTAGTTAATTGGTAAACCTATTGCCAATCACCAAGGAGGCTCGAGGTTAAGTCGGAGGGACTGTCTCCATACTCTTGAGCTTAAAGGAATTTCCCATGATCATGGTCGATGGTTTAACCAAGTTGAAGCTGGGCAGGGCCCCAATATTGATTAATTAGCAAACACTTTCTAGTGTGAGATGTTCATTGTTTGATCTAGTCCAATGGGCTAACATGAATGGTTGATTGCTTTGGGCTTCATGGACAACACCTTGGTGTTGATCCCTTGAGTTAGTTTCCTACATTCGTAATTTAGTGTTCCAACTGAATCAAATGAATATCTACGCAGTGGTCTAATTGTTAAACATTTTTGCCTTTTTCTAGTCAATGATTGAAATTCGATAAGAATTTCTTGGAATCTTAAGTTTTAGTGATGTAATATGTAAAAATTAAGTGCCCTAGGGATTTATTGCAGGGCGTTGAATCCGTTTATACACTCAAAAACAAATTTTAAACCACTTAAACTCATGATTTGGCCAAACTTTGTATCACTGGATTCCAGTTGAAAAAACAAAAACATCTAATAGTTAGATAACTCCACAACAACGACCCACATAACTTTCTATATAAATTTATTTATTTTCAACTAAATTTATTAGATTTTGGTGTTAATAAGTTATATGATAATAAATAGATATAATGTCTTTTATATGTAAGGTTAAATTGTGACCATTGATAATATCTAGTTTCACTTATAGGAGTAAGAGTAAAGGTTGTTAAAAAATACATTTTATTAAAGATAATTTTAATGATGACCAAAAGAATGAGTGTTTTTTTTTTTTCATAGGAACTATGGTTAAAATCACCTTTTAATCATAAAGCAAGATTATTAACTAAGAGCTCATTTTCCTTAAACATAAGAAAATGCGTTAACAACTCAAGATCTACAAACATTTAAAAAAAATGAAAACCTTCTCAATTATGAATCACCAACTAGTTATTTCAAATAATGAGATTTTTTAATATAATAACATATTAACTTCATTTATAAATAATAGAAATTAATAATAGACAAATTATAATAAGCTATACTTTTTAGATATAATACATAAAATAAACCAAAAGCCTATATAGTTAAACATCTGTGATGAGGAATAAATGTCCAAATAGAAAGGGTAAATGGTATCAAGTGTGGAACCATAGTTATATGTCTTGGTTAATAACATTTTATTTTTCAATTATTGAATTTATTTTTTAGTTTATTTTGTAATTACTTAAATGAAAAAAAAAAAAAATAGACATTATAACATATTTTAAAAAAATCTATATATTTGGAATAATATATATAATCATATCACTAAGTTAAATCTGAATAAGGAAATTAATCATTAAACCATCTTAATCATCTAAAATACACTAACTTTTAATTAATAACTATCATTTTATTAATATAACTAAATATATAAACTATATTTAAATTATAAAACATAAAATATACCCAAAACAAGCCTGTAAATTAGTTAAAGATAATGAGGACACAAAATTATATTTGTTATAAAAAATATTATATTTTATTGATATGATGCTATTTGATTGGTTCTAATAGGATAAAATTTCCTTATTTAAATATGAATAAAAAACTAATTGTAATGAGTTGGAATGGCTAGTCTATATTGCTTTAAATACTAATAAATAAGTTCATCCATGGTAGGGAGGAACATGCACGACAATTTTGGTGAATTTTTTAAAATATTCTGACCATTTTTGTTTTATGTAGTTTGACATTGGAATAATTATTTGCTTGGATAGAAATATGGATAACAATGGGCTACTATATTGTAATATGTGTACTATACTACAATCAATCAATGTGTGTTTAGGTAAATTGGTGGGTTGACTTGTATTAAAGTGGATTACACTGAAAAATGGATAACAATGGGTTACTCCATTGTCATATTTGTACTATATTACAATAGGTGTGTGTTAAGTTAAATGGGTGGGTTGAATTTTTTAAATATTCTCATATATGTAGTTTGACATTGGAATAAAGATTTGTTTGGATATAAATATGGTAACACTGAATAAATTGGTGGGTTGAATTGCATTTGTACTATATTACAATCATTGTGTGTGTTTGGGTAAATTGGTGGGTTGAATTTTTTAAATATTCTAACATTTGTAGTTTTATGTAGTTTGACATTGGAATAAAGATTTGTTTGGATATAAATATGGATAACAATGAATAAATTGGTAGGTTGAGTTGTATTAAAGTAGATTACTCTGAAATATGACAACAATGGGCTACTTCATTGTCATATTTGTACTATATTACAATCTCATTGTCATATTTGTACTATATTACAATCAATGTGTGTTTGGTAAATTGGTGGGTTGATCTTTTTAAATATTCTAACATTTGTAGTTTTATGTAGTTTGACATTGGAATAAAGATTTGTTTGGATATAAACATGGATAATAATGAGTAATTTTATTGTTATATTTGTATTATACTATAATCAATGTGTGTTTGGGTTGAGTTGTATTACAGTGGAGGTTTATTTTACATTTCAATATGATGGAGATGTGTAAATTTGTTTGTGCTCAACGTGGAGTTGACACGTATCCCTCTTAAAATAAATATAAAATATTCTCTAAATAAAAAAGCAATGTAGGTTATAATAATAAAAAAAATATGTATGCTATGCATGTTTAGAAGATTTCCATATCTTATAATATAATTTCATATCAACTTTAAAAAGATGTAAAGTAATTAGAAGTAAAAAAATTATGCGAGTAAGATGTTTAAACCTTATACTTTTCAAAAACATTTCAATACAAAATTTAAATAAACTATTTTAAGATCTATGCTAACTAATATTGACTAAACTTAAAAATTTATTAATAACAAAAAAAACAATTTTAATGTGAACAATGTACTTTATATAACATTCAAAAATACAATATAAACAATGAAAAATTACACACACACACACACACACATATATATAGAGAGAGAGATATGCAATTTTTTTTTTCCAAATTTTGTACTCTAAATAAGTTTGCACCTAAAGAAATTTGATCCTCTCGACTCATGTTAGATATGTGGTTAAGATGGATCTTTTTTTTTTGGATAAGCTCATACAAAATTTTCTATTAATACCAAAAATGATTACATTGAGTGCATATAGTTAACAATGACCCAAAAGAACTAACCTAGGAGGTCATGCCTCCAACCATGTATGACATACTAAGCACCTTTTCTACCTGTGAACATATGTGAAAATATCTCTTCTGATATCAACCACTAGAGGTGTTCAGGGGTTTTTCTTTTTCCGTCTTTCTCCTACGGACATCTACCCATCCTATAGATTTATCATTTACAACTGAGGATAATGCCATATCCTTGTTTTTCAAAGAAATTTCATTCGATACCACCTCCCTAGAGTGCGGGACATCCCTATCACTGTTTGAATGATCAGACTTGTGAGGTCATTTATGCCCACTGGTTGTAGCCATGATTAGTGTTGATGAATGTTCAGTCCCTATAGCTGAAGGATTCTTTTCCACTGAGGGTGGAGGTGTATCGACCATGGGTTGCATAAGATCATGCAAGACTAAAGAATCAAGAAATGTCTTTTCTTGTTGAGGGTTGTCCTTTTTACTACTTGTCACATTCTTGACGTTTGAAGTTGCATTCTGATCATGTTATCCACGGTTGGGTTTTTGTGGCTATGGGGATCCTGACACCCCTTTAGGGCATGCACTTTGAAGATGCTCAAGTTGTTGACCAAATATGCTTCTAAAAATTGTGTTTCGTAGTTTAGAGGTTGATGATGTTCCTTACCATCCCATTTTAGGTTGATTTTATCTAAGAGACCTGCACTTAAATCCAGTTCAATATAGATGCAGACAAATGAGATGAACCCATTAGCTAGTTTCTCACTGTCTATTTTCATAGAGCGTCCAATAACATTTCCAATAGCTTCAAGAAAATTCAGCCATATCTACTAAAGAGGTAAGTTTGGGAGTCTTACCCAAACCGGAGTGCCTAGATTCTTCATGGAGAGTGGGTTGAACTCATAAAACCATGGTTGAATTAAGAGTCTGCACAACCCCAAAACTAGGGACCCTGAGAAGAAAACCTCTTCCAATCTTTAAGATCCTTGAAGACGACTACAAAATAACCTTTAGAACAAAATATCAGATCTAAGTTTTGTGTCCAATTCTGATATGTGAAAATATCTCTTTTGATATCAACCACCAGAGGTGTTCAAGGGTTTTTCTTTTTTTCCCTTTCTCCTAGGACATCTACCCATCCTACAGATTTATCATTTACAACTAAGGATAATGCCATTCCTCGTTTTTCAAAGAAATCTCATTCAATATTGCCTCCCTAGAGTGTAGGACATCCCTATTACTATTTGAATGATCAGACTTGTGAGGTCATTTATGCCCACTAGTTGTAGCCATGATTAGTGCTGATGAACTTTCAGTCCCCATAGCCGAAGGATTCTTTTCCACTAAGGGTGGAGGCGTATCGACCGTGGGTTGCATAGGATCTTGTGAGACTGAAGAATCAAGAAATGTCTTTGCTTTTTTAGGGTTGTCCTTTTTACTACTTGTCACATTCTTGACGTTTGAAGTTGCATTCTGATCACGTCATCCACGGTTGGGTTTTTGTGGCTCTGGGGATCCTGACACCCCTTTAGGGCATGCACTCTGAAGATGATCGAGTTGTTGACAAAATATGCTTCTAAAAACTGTGTTTTCATACTTTAGAGGTTGATGATGTTCCTTGCCATCGCATTTTAGGTTGATTTTATCTAAGAGACCTTCACTTAAATCCAGTTCAATACAGAAGCAGACGAATGAGATGAACCCATTAGCTAATCTCTCATTGTCTATTTTGACATAATGTCCAATAATATTTCCAATAGCTTAAAGAAAATTCAGCCAAATCTACTAAAGGGGTAAGTTTGAGAGTCTTACCCAAACCAGAGTACCTAGAGTCTTCATGGAGAGTGGGTTGAACTCAGAAAACCATGGCTGAATTAAGAGTCCCATGCAACTCCAAAACCAGGGACCTTGAGAAAAAAACCTCTTTTAGTCTTCAAGATCCTCGAAGACGACTACAAAATAACCTTTAGAACAAAATAGCATATCTAAGTTCTGTGTCCAATTTTGAAAAACTTAATCACTTACGGTAAAACCAAGGGCCAAAATCCATTAAAACAACACAAGACCGCATGTTGAATATAAAAATGAATCTTTATCGTGGTGAAGAGCACATTCACCTAGAGTGTTGGAGCTTCCAATGAATGTTCAACCACAAAGACCTAGCCAGTAAGAGCCTTCGAGGGTTAAGAGCTAGAGCTTAAATTAAGATCCTCTTTAAATGAAGGTTAAGATGGATCTTTACTTAACAACACTCCATCTAGGAAATAGGAAATATTAAAATACACTATCAATGTGTTTTTATAAAATATGAGATTAGAGTTAAAAACAATATCACTTGGAATAAAACTCTAGCCAATAATGAAAACTCCTCTCCAAATAATGGATATTTACATATTTTCCTTAAAAGTGGTTGGATATACAATATGAAGTTTTTCTATATCTATTTATAAAAGTAAGTGAAAGTTTCAATATCAATATGAAAAGTAGCATATGGATGGTTTAGAACAACAAAAACCATGTATAGTTGTTTTTGTAGGGGATAAGTAAGTCCCTATTTGTATAGAATTAATGTTCTTTTTCTCGTATATTCATAATGATTTGCGGCAACGACAACAATATTTTTTTTTTTTGGAAGTTTAGTAAACTTAAATTGAAAATGTAAAGGAAAATTTAATAATAAATTTTAAAACATATAAATACATTTAAAATTATATAAATATATATAAAAGATGGAGTTAAATGTGAGGGATTATTCATGTTTGTTTGT
>APFE031681198.1:2770-63526 GCA_000404065.3 Pinus taeda
GGATGGTCAGTCGAACAGACATGCCATAGAAAGGATGGCGACCTCAACAATGCTAACAACCAAGTCTGGAGGGATCTGGAAGGTTGGTTGTTAGAACAAATTCGCCCAAACAGGATCAACGTGGGTGAGACACTGAGCTGGCACGCTGACATCGCAGATCAACTATAGAGGAGGTCCAGTCAGCGCTTAACAGGACAAACGTAGGGTGCGCTGTTCGTAAAATGGGACTAGCGCGGAAAAGACGTGTGCTTCCGCGCTGGCAGCGCATTAGATACACTGGCCTCCGCCTGTCAGCGCGGTTATTTAATAAACAGACGTGATGATTCATTTAACTTAGGCAAAGAGGGTTTTTTAGCCATTTCAGAGAGCATGGGCTTAGGTGAATGTGGTTTCACAACACAGTAGGGAGACTGACATGATGGCAGTGACATTTTACTGTGTAACAGCCCCTAAAACCACCTCCCCGCCAAAAGCCAAAACCATTCACTGTTCATTTATGAATTCTGTGCCAAATTCTAACCGTAGCCGGTTAAAAGGCCGGAGAAGCCCATTTCGACTCTTTTCGCTCGTTTTCATTGTGAATGTTGTCTAAGCTTTCCTGCGCCACCCTGAGCCTCTACAACTAAAATTGACTGTCGTTTATCTCTCAAAAAGATCCTGATGCCTAATTCAAGCATCTAGTGCACAACTGAAGCCACCATACCATCTACGGTCACCATTAAAACCAATTTGCAGCCTGAACCACCAATTTCTAGGTATTTCGAGAAAAAACCAAAATGACCCTCTCAATTTGAAAGCGTACAGTTAATTCAAAGATTAATTAATTGAATTTAATTAATTTTCCCCTAAATTGAAGAGTATTTCCACCTGAATACCCAAAACTCTCTTTTGCAAACTGCAAATTACCCCCTCACTGCACCAACGTTTTCAAAGACTCACTGCTACAACCTATACAAGCCTAATTCACACCTTTCCTCCTAAAAATAGCTTCCTAGACCTCTTTGGACATCAAACCTGTGTCAACCCCTCACCTGGACATTGCCCATTTGGTACTAGCAAACAAGGATTTCCAATTAAAAGACACTGCTACCCTAGCCCACCTTCTGAGGCTCCATTGCTGGAGTAAGGAAAGATTTTTGAACCATGCCGATGACATCCACCTTTGGAAATCCAATTTACCCAAATATCTATTCCCAGAAGTCCACCAATTCCCTGATATCATACATTTTTGTCATGCCTGCTATATCCCTAGCCAAAGAGCTATTATTACTCCAACCTAGCAACTCTTATTCACCATTAAACTAGAGTCCATCAACCAAATGCTTCAAGTCCAACCTAGCCAAAATCAGACCCCTCTATCCATTGGAGACTTATTGTACTTGTATATCACCTTGGACCTGGTGGACCTGGTTAAGATAAGGCAAATCTTCTAGAATTTCATCATTGAAGACCGCCATAATCCTAAAGATACCCCACCCTATGCTGCCATTATTTTTTCAGAAACTGGCAGACATATAATCACCATGCTCTCCTGTATCTTGGGATATACCACAGATGAGCATGTGGATGAGGACATCCTGACCTTCATGTCCATTTTTACCCTAGGAAAGCCTCCTGCTATAATGTACAATTATGCTCAGTTCATTGCAGACAGGATGCATGAACAATTCATAAGACTGCTTACTGAAAGAGTTTTCAAGTACTCTTCAGTGTTGTTTCACATGTTTTTATATTACCAAGCATACGAGTTCCTTGTAAGCATCCAAAAGTTGGATACCAAGGGAAAAGAGAGATCAGTTGTCTTCTGGACAACATTGATCCAGAAATACTCCACAACATTTACATACAAAGACTTCATATATTCATTGGTCTACCTAGTCATGAACATACTGACTTGTAACACTCAACCTAGAACCAACCAAGAAATCAAGAGGGTGCTATAGTTAGCTAAGAACAATAAGGTGGGAGACTGGTACTTGTACAAGAACCACACTAAAATCAGGGTTTATGGTTGCCAATTAGCCCCTTACAAGTTGCCCAAATACCTCCCTATGAGGATATTTTCACTTGAGTATTTTAGAGAAATCATCAACTTTGATGAGGTCCACTTCCTGTCTACTAGGAAGAAGACCTAGTTTAAGATGAAAAACCAATTGGGCCCATTCATTTGCAATAACAGAGAGGCTATACTAGAGGTTGACAAGATACTACAACAGATGAAATTCAACAACAGCTTCATGTGGTAGTATGACCCTCATGGGGTCATAAACAAGCTAAGACTCATGGTCAAATTGGGAACTTATATCCACCACCCAAGACCTGACATTGAACAGTTTGCCAACCAATCTGAGTGGTTGGAAAACACATTGATTGATATGGACAACACAATCGTGGATGTTGAAAACACACTCATTGATCTAGAAATGCAATTTGACCATAGTTCTTTCCTGTAGGTTCTAGAACTAGGGGAACTAATGATTAACCCTCCTGTGTTACAAACCCTATCCAATGAGGAGAAGAATCCAAAGAGGAATGGGGAGAAGGCATCCATTTTTGCCATGGAGACCACAGATGAGCTGTTTGAACTTAGAAAAAGGCCCAAATTGAATCCTGTGTCGAAACAAGAGGAGAACATTGAATTAGTAGAAATAACTGACATTGAAACAATGGGGCAACAAAGCAAAGACACAACTGCATCAAGTGAAACACAACAGCCATCAACCTCCAACACTCAAATGATTGAGAGACAACAAAGTGTTGAGGTTTTCTTCCTTTGTCAGGCTAATTAACAGAGAAAAGGACATCAAAGACAGATACAAAGAAATAAAGATGAGGAATTAGAAGTTAAAGGCGGACACATATACCCAATACTTCAAACATACACCAACCAACTAGAGAGGTTGATGTCAACTTTTGACATCAAAGCAAGAAAGATGCAAGTATCATTTTTGTAGCCCACTGTTCAACAACCAAAGGTCTCAACTGACTATAAGAAGACTAATTTTGAGGTATTGGCTAGGGATGTTCATCCCATTGACTAGATAGAGTTCCACAAGTAGGCTAGAGAAATGATTTAGTCCACCCTTACAGGAAAAGCCATGGCTGCACATAGGTTGTAGGATTCACTAGATAATGTAACAATCCAGTATAAATTGGAGAAGGCCTCCTCACAGGCCAAAGACAATAGGATCAAGTCATTGGAGGACTTGGTTATTGAACTGGACCATGATCCAAGTGACATTAAGGTTGTTGAGAAATTTATCAAAAAGAAGAATGAGGACATACCAACCCTCAAGAAAGAACTTAAGTTGCCTCATTTACAACACCCACAAACAAAGGAGGTCTTGGAGAGCCAAACCAATCATGAAGAGATGATGGACCTAGTGCTGCAACTGAATGATCAGTTAAAAGAAATGGAGAAAGAATTGGATAACTTGATTAAGCTAAAACAAGCTAGTCTTGATGACGCCCCTGCAACTGTCATCCCAATATTACCACTGCGGCACCTTCTACTTTGGCAGCATCCTTAGCTCCCACAACTCCAATGGCCACAATACTGCTAGCATCTACACGAACTACATCAGCAACAGGGTCTACAACAACAGGTTCTATAGGTGATGAAGGAAATAGGTTGGTCAAAGCAATGGAATAAATGTACATTTAGACCACTGAGATGAACAAGCTTAAGGAGAAAGTGACCAACTTGGAAACAGATTACAAACTTGCCCAAATCATGCACAAAGAAGAACATCAAAAGTCTGCAAGAATGAACGAAAAAATAAAAAACCTGGAGAAGGAACTAACATTGAAATAACCTCTAGGTTAGGCCAAGGAGAAACTGTGGGCCAATATCATTGACTTTGTCAATGATATTTGGTCATCCATACATGTTAGTTTTGAACAGATTGATTTAATAAAGCAGGCTACAGAAGCCATTCAAGGAGTCAAAGCAGAACTTGGAGACATGCCAGAGGAAGCCACAAGGATCATTCACTTCCTCAACTCCAGGAAAAAGTATGAGCTGCAGGAATTAGAGATACCTGACATAACATGTACAATTTCGGAAGTGAAGAGGGTCCTTACCAAGTGGAATTTGATGTTGAACCTAGAGGATAAGTGCCAAAATATGCAATTGGCCATTGACAAATTCATGGTGAAGTTCAAAATTTTGAGGCAAAAGGGTTTACCAAATCCCTTGGTTATCAATGAAAAGTTAATGACACATGAAGACTATAATGAAAATATCAGAGAAGTGGCCAAATATCAGGTAAATACTTCATCCATGAAGAGTATACCTACTGACAAAGTATTGTATCAAACTTTTGATATTTTTTTTTACCTCCAGCATAAGGTAAACCACTTTTTTATCAATAAGCCTACTTTTGCCAAGTATACAGAGGCAGATGAGATCTACAGGAAGATACTCAATATCCAATTACTATATGCTGAGACATGGGAAAAACTAAATGATTTAATGTAGAAATACATAGTAAAAATGTAAAATGTACAATAAAAGTAAAAGGGCACAATAAAATGATATTGACAGGTCAGCCAGGTCAAAGTGTATTAGATGAAAGGTCAGCGTAAATAGAAATTCTAGCATGAAGACCAAACAAAAAAGAGATTAAAGTGCAGAATATCAAAAGATCAAAGCCAACAAAACCTAAATAACAGGGACAACAAGCAACAATTCAATAGCTATTTCTATCTTCTTGCATGAAGATATTTCTTTCTCTTAGACTAGTTCCCAAGACAGTTTGGGATACTTTGTAAATTCTTTTTGTATAAATACTTCATAATTCGAAGTATTGAGTGTGGATTACTATACATTTGTAGATTTATTTTGATTTTAAACCTAAGGGTTATTGTACCAATTTTCAAGTCAACAGACTGGAGCAAGTAATACAAATATTGCATTACATGATTCATGAGATGAGCTATTGTAGTGAAGTATCTTCTTTGTCTGATTTTGTTACTTTCTTATGTGTTTCATAAACTTATCTAAATACGAGTGAATTAGCTGGAAATTTAACTCAGAATTTGTTTAAGTACACTCTGTTTTGCACAGTTAATCATTTATATGTTTTTACTCTAATATCCAGATTCGACAACCCTTAATTTCTCTCCCATCCCGGTTGAAATCTTTCATTTCTCTTCATAATCTAGCCTAAGGAACCATTAATTTCTCCCTGGATCCGATTGGAAACCATTTCACCATCAAGCCTTTGAGATCTGTAGTAACTCCTCTCTCTTGCCTTGTAGACACTGTTTTTAGAACTTGATCCAGTCCTGTTTGTCTGGAATTTTGACCCCATAGCCCAATGGTAAAAGCAACCCTCTGTTCATGTAAGTAAGTGATCCCACCACCCAAATCCAAATCAAAAACCCAAGCACAATCATAACTAGCCTAAAATAAAATAACTAAACAAAGTTAAATAAAAAAGAGAGAGCCCTCTATGAGATTAGGAAGGCTACATCCTGATCTCCAAAGTTGGTTTGTGGTTACCTCTATCATATCTTTTTCTGACAAATTAGAAGAAATTTTGGAGTGATAACATAATGGCGACCATACTGGGGACTTCGATCCTCAGTCTAATAAAAATTTAAGGAAATCTTAAATTTCATCTTGCGCCCCTTAAGGTCATTTTTAGAAGTTGTTCTTAAAAAGTTTCATTAAAAAAAAAGGAAAAAGAAAAAAAAGAGAAAAAAGAAAATAAGAAGAAGCTAAAATTCTCGCTCCCAAGAAGACTCACTATACTAGGGCAAATCCATATCCAAACCTTGCTAATATAGTTGATGACCCATACATGATTTAAGAAAACCAAAAAGGGTAGAAGCTCAAGCAACTAGTAGCTAGTTAGTTAAAGCAAATTCACTCCCTGAGGAGTTGTCAACTTTAGAGGAAATTCCATTTGATTTGTCATTTGATCTCTCATTGTTTAGAAATAAATCATAGAATGCAATCATGAAACTGTGTTAGACCCTAATTTTATTCAACTCATTGAATAAAAAAAGGTGCCTATACATCTAGATTTAGATAAATTTGTGTTGGATACTTTTGACAAGTTAGAAGCTTTAACCTCTACATTCATAAGCCACATAGATGATGCTTACCTTCAACAATCAGTTAAACAAGATGCCCTTACTGTTGCTGCCTTTGAAATTTTTGCACAATCTTCAATCACTGTAAATACACCTTCATTTACCACCACCTCACCAATAGTATCCACCACAGTCCATTCCCCTAAAGCAGTTATTCATCAGCCAAACACATCATCCTCATCTAATTCATCTCCATCCATTTCAAGCCCTTCCTCAAGTACCAACACCTTACCCCCTAGTTAAGCCAGAATCAAGCCATGGCAGACCGATATGCACCTCTAGTTGTACTTGCACAACTCCATGCCATGCCCCAAGATTATCAAAGAAAAATCTTTTTGTTTGATGCTACTGGTCAGTATACTGCCCAACAACATGTGAATAAAATGTCTGACTATTTTGAGTTGCATGAGATAGATGAATCTGATGTTCAAATGAGGTTGTTTGCCCAAACATTAACTGGGGATGTTAAGAAATGGTTTAAAGCTTTACCAACTAATCATATTACAAATTTAGCTTGTTTATGGGAAAACTAATATTCCTAAAGAATGATAGCCCTCTAGGTTTGGCAGCTACCATAGAAACAACAGTTTAAAGCAATTCAATGATTTCTTCTATGTATAACAGATAAGAGAAAGATAATGGAACCAACCTGGAACTTCTGCTTAATCCCTTGCTTAATCTCTCTCCCCTTTGACAGATCCTGCAACTCCTCCTTGTACTTAACACGCTTGGAGAGTACTTGCACAAGTACAACAACAAAGAACCATCAAAGCATTGTGATCTATTACAACATAAACATTACAAAATCAGATATATAATGAACAAATGATAGCATTCACAAATGATAACATTCACAATTGCACAATCATATGGAAGAAAACTTGAAGATCTTTATTAATAGAAAGGAGAATTACAACCCAGTTGTCTAATCCAGCATCATCCTCCCAGCTTCAATCCTTCTTCACCTCATGAAATAGCAAGATCACACCAACATGCTCTTTCCTCAATTACAAACTATCAGCACTTCCTTGCAATTCACAATATTGCAGCCTCGAGATCTCTTGGATGAGGGATCCATTTATAGATGTGTGCAAGGGTGTGAGTCATGCATGGGGTTTGATTAGTGTCATTCCACTTGTTACAACTGGTTCCACAAGAGAAGGGATTGGAGATTTCTTAGATCCCTTATTCATCCTAGGGCAAATGCAGATAGGCAAGTGGCCCAGGAGAAGTTTCTAGAAGATTCCATGAGCAACCACCAAGCAAACTATCTCGGACATTTGTCCATTCTCGCCCATCACACCCTATAGAAGGCCTAAATAGTATGCATCACACCCTGGCAGTGTACCACTCAGTATGCATCACACTTTGCCAGTGGAGCAGTCAATATGGTTCAATTTAGGCAATTTATGGATGGTTTCTCATATGGAACTTTTGGGGAATGATGTATTCAGATGACTATGTTCTTTTAAGGTATGAAACAACTCTTTTAGGGGTTGATGAACCATAATACATCGACATATAAGTTGGGGTTGATGTGCCCAAATATGTCCATAAAAGTTTCCCCCTAAAGCATGAGGTCGTAAATATTCATGTCGGGTGAAATGGTTTATCATGAGGATCTGAAGTGTCGAACTAGAAGGTGACCTGAATAAGTTACAATATAATACATCATCATAATATAATTTCATGATCTAGCGGAGGGAGGCATTCCCATGCTCAACTTTATAAATTTCATTTCATGTACATAGATCAGATAGTCGCCTGCAGATATAGACTGGTGATTCTTCAGATATAGAGTCATCATCCGTGGTTAGGATGACCATTTGTGTCGAGCCTTTGTACATTTGATGTCTTTATATCCCTGAATGTATCACAGCCCGAATGGATGAAACTAAATCTGGGGTCTTCGAACTCGTTCAATCTTCACCCGATGTATAAGTCAGTCCATGTGAAGAGATGTTCTGAAGTCGAACATGGAAAGACATCGCCCGATTACCAACCAATGATGTGAGATGTTAATAGAAGTGAGAGGAATCACCGATAATGATAATGATCCTCAAGGCACTACAATACAATTCATGTGGTGTGAATATATGATCCGATGTCGAACACCATGCAAAATCTTTCAGTCGAAGGCCATTGATGTCAACCTGTTGCTGGAAGTGAGAAACCTGCCATTGATGTATGTAAGCTTCAAAGCACTGAAAGGGTTGTTTCTAAGTCAACTTCTTGGATAATGAGTTGATGTCGACAAGAAGTGACTCATCGTAGGAGGGCCTTGATGTATCCCACATCCACGACACGAAACAAAGCAAATGATTTTTGGAGGTAAAAATGGACAGATGACACAAGGTTCAGGAATGTTGGTCATGAAAAAATGAAGGTTGGAGGTATTGCAGTGTATGAGACATTAATTGGATGGTGATTTCTCAACTAAATGACTTCTCTTGAAGATGTGAGTGACACTGAGATGAATTGGTAGCGTTAAACCCAAAATATGGATGGTATGAAAGACCAATGGTGAGATGACCTGTGAACGGAATAACCCAATCCAACTCAATAATGGAGATAAAGTGAAAGTGTCATGTTCAAGAGCGACTCGCTACCATAAATTCTTCAAGTTTTTTCCCTTTTTCCCTAGTCATTGCTGACCAGTACCTCTTTATTTTTGTCAAGCTTGAGGAGGATAACATATTCCTGTTCTATAATTCGCCCTTCGGGCAAACCTGTCGGTGTTTGATGTTTTAACGAGTCTAGCGACAGTGAAACTCAGTCTCGTCTAGATGGAAAAGTTTGTTGCTATTGTTTTAACGAGTTTAACGACAAGGATAACTCGGTCCTTTTCATATTTAGAGAGTTTGAAAAGGGACGAAAATAAAACTCCATAAGTTCTTTTTCGTAAAGTAATAGGTCAGAAAAAGGATAAAATAATACAGGAGGGATGACATTTCCATTACTTTAACGAGCTGGAAAAGGCAAGTGCTCGACGATATTTTCATGTTTAACGAGTCTGAAAAGGGTTTAAAGAGGACTCTATTTTGAGGAACGAGTGGTGTCTAGGGTAGCAATTGGTTCCGGTGATGTTGGAACTTTTCAAAACATGTTGATTTATGTGAAGAGGCTGGCTAATAAGACCACTCATCGCAACTGTTCCTAAAAAAGGGTAAAACAACCAAGTGAGAGCATATGATCAGCCAGAGGGATGGTGGTGATGGGATGTACACAACCAAGGATCAAAAGGTTGATAGAATGGCAATCAAAAAGGTTAATTAGTTCAAAATGGGTTCATTTTTAGACAAGCTTGAACCATGGGGAACTATGCTTGGATTCGGTTTCATGTTTACACAAGCTTGAAATGAAAAACTATGCTTGGATTCAATTTAATTTTTACACAAGCCCAAAATGAAAAAATATGATTTTATAATGGTTTGCATGACCTCAATATGATGAAAAGGAGAGTCTCCGGTAACCAAATGGAAGTTGCTGCGATGAAGCAGGATGGAAAGGAGAGTCTTCTGTAACCAGATGGAAATCGCTACAGTGAAGCAGGACGATTATCCAACAACTCTTTGGCTTCGTCCAGATAGACAAATGTGAATGGTGTGATAGACCAATCACATAACCTACAGGGAAACTTATCTTTACCACTAGGTGCATGCCCCCCAAGCTTCATTACATTCACTTAAGTAGACTATTCATGGCTATCAGGTGGATGGAATGAAGGTTCAAGTGAAAGAATCGACTTGGAACTTGGGAGGGGGGATGATACCGTTGATGTAACTGGACCATTTAGGGATGAGATTGACTTGGAGCTATGTTTGGACTGGGAAATGAATTCTGGTCAACGGTGGCAATTTTGCCTTCATGCGGAAAACACATCACTCGAAAGAGTGTTGAAACAATAGCTTTCATGTTATAAATATAGTCGCGCCCAAGAAGTAAATTGTAATCTAACGGCCCTGGGACTACCATCACATTCAGATAAATGGTTTTCCTTCCCAAAGTAATGGGTAACTTAGGAAGGATCCCTAACGGTCGACTTGTTCCTTTGTTAAAGCCTAACAAATTCTGTGTAACAGGCATAAGCGATGGTGAACCAAGCGCTTTCCAAGCAGTTGAGGAAGGGATACTCGTTGATGCACCTTCATCTATAATAATGCCATACATAATCATTTTATAAACTTGTACTATGATCTGGAAAGGAACATAAGAAGGAAGGCGGGATCCTCTCAGTTGATTCCAATCAAGGGAAGTGACTAGACTACTTGGAGGGGGTACCGAAGAAACGGGGGAGTTAACCCCTTGAGTTATGAGAACTGGAGGGTTTTCCTTCTATCTTGATGGAATAGGCAGATTTCCCCCAAGGTCATTAGAATCCACAGTAACAAAAAGAACTTGAATGGTATCATTTTTACGCTCTTCAGGAAAGGTACGATTAGTTGAAGGTGAAATCGGGTCAACTGTTACCTCAACCTGTTGATTTTGGTCGGGTGTAGACTCATAGGATTCACTTTCAGAGAGAGTAGTTCCGATTGACGGTTGATTTAAGTCTGTCGGTTCATCAACTAGTGAAGGATTTAGGGAGAGTTTCCTATAACCAGATGGAAGTCACTGCGGTGAAGTAGGATGGTTATCCAAAAGTCTTTTGGGTTCATCCAAAAAGGGACAAAGGTGAAGGGAATGATTACCTTCACATAACCTACATGGAATCCAGACCTTTCCCTTTTGTCCATGAACTTTACTATCACTAGTTGATGGTGTGTTACCAACATGATCTTCATAGGTTGATGACATGGGATGGTGTGAACAGGAAGACAGGAAGACCATTCTTTCAAGATCCGAGGAAAGTAAGGGAAAATGGTCTCCTGCACAAACTATGCATGGATATTTGGCTTTGGGAAACTTAATGTATGGATTTTCATCAGATGTTGCATTCAGAGCAATGGTTGCCTAATTTCCCCCTTGCTGAATTGGCTTCTTCTTCTTCTCTTGCCCTTTCTTCTTCTTCTTAGCCACCTGGTTACTAGTATCAATACTTTCACCAAGCGAACAGGAAGAAGGGGAGGAAGAAATAAACTAGGAAGAAGGTGAAGGGTCAACTTCAGGATCAACTGGAGGTTGATTTTGTCTAGTTGAAGACATACTCGATTGTGGAGAAATCACGGCATTTTGAACCAAAGAGGTTGTAAACAACCATACTGGTAGGCCAATGGTAAGTCCCGGAAGGGATAATGTAGCCATATAAGGAGCACCAATATTTCCAAAAGAAGGAAAAGGACTAGGATTCCCATCAAAAGGGGTTCCTTGATCAATGGACTCTGGATTTGTCGCCATATGTCTCAACCTAAGATTAACTAAGGAATAAGGATGTTATTCGTAGTCAACTAATGTTAGTGATTCTTGGACCCAACTTTGATTTTTTAGTTTTTAAGAGTCGAGAAAAAGCTAAAGATGACTCTAGTCTCCTTCGATTTTTAATAAGCCTGAAAGAACAAGTGATTAGATGGACCTTTTCTTTTAAAGAGTAAAAAATGAATGAAAGTGACTACTCTAGAAAATCTAGACAGAGGGATTACCAAACCAATTGCAAAACTGAAATATACACCTTGGTGATAAATTAAAGAGAAATTACAAAGGACTTATGTACGACAGTCAATCTTCCCGAATGTTGTGTTCAGTGCATTGCGATCAATAAGGCGGTAGACTCAGCTTCCTATGGATAAAGGGTTTAAGCCTATTGTGGTCTCCCAGTATATACACGACGGTGCAGGGAGCAAAATTCTGTGCTAGCACTTGTCGTATCAAGGAGGAGGAATCGCCCAACCTTCCATGAAAACGATAGCCACTAGTTTTAACAATGCCGAAACACGTCACTAGCCTAGACCTCTAGATATGTTGCGTTAAGTTCCAAAGTGTTGCTAGGTTCATTGAAATTTATTTAAAGTTGATCTTGTTTAGATTTTTCCTTTCAATGGTTCACCACATGATGATGATCTAAAATCCTAAGTTGCAATCTACAATGCTAAACAATCTTTGTTTATTTTGAGCAATGAAAATCCTAGCTACTAGGGAAAGAAGATAACAGTGCTTTTAAGCAAAGAGCACACATTAGTGCATTTCCCTAAATTACCTTTTCGCAAAAAAATAAAAAAATTCTAAATGCAAAGGCATGTATTTGTTTTCGTTCTCCTTAATGTGAAAAATACCAAAAAGGAAAACTAAATGTAGCAAAGATCTGAAATATTTCACTCAAAATGACATTTTCGACAATTTCTTTTTCAAAAGAGAAAGGAAGACTCAAAACGACACTTTTCAATTTTGAATAAAATTGCTTTCGACACTTCGAATATAAAAAAATTCAAACCAAATACATGAAGAAAAGTTTAGTTGATTATCAAGGGAAGGAAGAATTTATGACACTTCTCTTTTCGACACAAAACGACAATTACGACATGTTTTGTACCAAAGCAACAAATCGATTTAAACAAATTTTTGATAAAGGATTGTAAATGAGGAACAAATACACAAAAAACATTCACTAATCCTAATGTAATTGAGGCTGATCTAAGTGATGCAAGTAAGCTTCAGTAAAGAGGCACCGTTCATATGCAACAAAACAACCAAACAAAACTGAAAACAAGATAAAAAAACCTCAATTTCTATATGGAAAAAGAGTTCAGTCAATCACTGCACCCAGGCTTCACAAAAAAGGAGATGCATCACACTTACTACACTCGGGAGGTGCGATGCATACTAATTTATAGTGGAAGACAGTGCGATGGTCCAAGGAGCGCCACTGAAATGGGTTTTGGCTCAAATGTGTAGCTGTTTTCAATGAGTTAAGGTGGGTTTTGATGCACAATAAAGAGAAAATTATGATGGAATGTATTGAGAGGTTACTGAGCTACCAAAAAGGCATGTAGATGTGCTTGTAAGTCAAATGTTTAATTCATAAACTGAACTAGAGATTGACTGAAGCAACATTCATCTACTATGCAATTGCAAAGCAAGAGCAGTTCGAAGGCTACCTGGCTGACTTCAGAATATATCTATAGTTTATCAAATTGAACATAAAACAAACAATAACAACAAACAAACATCTGTTCATTCCCCAATGGAGTCGCCAGTTTGTTTATGGGAAAACTAGTATTCCTAAAGAATTCTAGCCCTCTAGGTTTGGAAGCTACCCTAGAAACAACATTTTAAAGCAATTCAATGATTTCTTCTATGTATAACAGATAAGAGAAATATAATGGAACCAACCTGGAACTTCTGCTTAATCCCTTGCTTGATCTCTCTCCCCTTTGACAGATCCTGCAACTCCTCCCGGTACTTAACACGCTTGGAGAGTACATGCACAAGTACAACAACAAAGAACCATCGTGATCTATTACAACATAAACATTACAGAATCAGATATATAATGAACAAATGATAGCTTTCGCAAACGATAACATTCACTATTGCACAATCATATGGAAGAAAACTTGAAGAACTTTATTAATAGAAAGGAGAATTACAACCCAGTTGTCTGATCCAACATCATCCTCCCAGCTTCAATCCTTCTTCACCTCATGAAATAGCAATATCACACCAACAATACAATGCTCTTTCCTCAATTACAAACAATCAGAACTTCCTTGCAATTCACAATATTGCAGTCTCGAGATCTCTTGGATGAGGGATCCATTTATAGATGTGTGCAAGGGTGTGAGTCATCCATGGGGTTTGATTAGTGTCATTCCAATTGTTATAATATGTTCCACAAGAGAAGGGATTGGAGATTTCTTAGATCCCTTATTCATCCTTGGGCAAATTCAAATAGGCAAGTGGCACAAGAGAAGTTTCTAGAAGATTCCATGAGCAACCACCTAGCAAACTGTCTCGGACATTTGTCCATCCTCACCCATCGCACCCTATAGAAGGCCTAAATAGTACGCATCGCACCCTGGCAGTGTACCACTCAGTATGCATCGCACTTTTCCAGTGGAGCAGTCAGTATGATTCAATTTAGGCAATTTATGGATGGTTTCTCAGATGGAACTTTTGGGGAATGATGTATTCAGATGACTATGTTCATTTAAGGTATGAAACGACTCTTTTAGGGGTTGATGAGCCCTGATACATCGACATATAGGTTTGGGTTGATGTGCCCAAATATGTCTATAACAGAGCTGCTTTTCATAGATTATTCATTGATAGATGGGAGAGAAAGAAAAACCCTATGAAAATACTTTTTGAATATGATAAAATTAGAAGAGCTCCTAATGAATCAGTTCAAGATTATTGTATTAGGTTCAATAGCATCTACAATGCAATCCCTGCTAATATTAAGCCTCCACCTGACTTAGCATTAATCAAATTCCCTGATGGTTTTGACACTGACATGTCATACCAAATAAGGGAAAGAAACCCTAAAACATTGGAACAAATGCAAAGTAATGTTATTAGTGTAGAGACCAACATATTAGCCAAGAAAGCCAGAATAAGAAATGAAAAGAGAGTTGTCATTAAAGAGGAAACTTCCACTTCTAATGGTAAAATAGATAGTTTGGCAAAGAGTGTAGAGAGAATAATGGATAGATTAGAAAACTGGAAAAAAAACTCAGTGGGAGAATGAACAACCACCCCCAATAAGAAACCCCAACTTGAGGAAGAACCCTAATGCTGGAAAGAATGCTATACCAAATCATCAAATTATACCACCCTTCCAGGAAAACTACGTTGAGGGTTCACAGAGCCATGAAGGAGAAGATGACACCCAGATAAACTTATTAGGAATAAAAATGAAGATGTTGTTTTTCTTACTCAAGAAGAACATGAATTATATATGTTGCAACAATTGCAATTAGAATTTGGTGAGTCCTTTGACTTCAAACAGGGTTATGAGTCAACCATATATGAAGTTCACAAACAGTATAGCTTAAGAAGTAAAAATAACAATGAAGCCCCCACTAAAGATCAATCCAGATCCAAACTAAAAAGATAATAGAAGCTCTTGTCACTAAAATTTTACAAATCCCTCCTAGGGGAACACAAGAGACTTCTACCCCAAAAATTATAGATATAACTTCATCTGAAACTCAAACTGAAATAGTCACTCAAAACATTCCAAATAGGAGTTATCAAAACAAAACTGCTGAAACACAGACTGAAATGCCAAGTACTGAAAAACAAGATAGAAACACACAAACTACATTTGTTAAGGAAGATCTTATTCCAAAAACAAACCTCAACTCGCTTTCAACCTCAAGACTGAAATAGAAAAAATGAAAATATCAGTCCCTTTGACTGAGCTAGTGAAAAATGAATCCTATAGATCACAGATCACATAATCTTTAAATATAGGTGAAGGGGAAGATGCAGTCAATTTGAATGATGATCAACCTGAGTTATTGTTTGGCCCTGAGGTAAATGGTACTCATCAACAAGGAGGAATCCCTCCTTTCTACATTATCCTGAACATTCATGACAAAGTATTACATAATGCTATTCTAGACTCAGGGGCATCCCATAACTTGATGCCAAAAGCAATCATGGAGAGACTAAACTTAGATATCACCAGACCATATAAGGACTTCTTTTCCTTTGACTCCAGTCAAGTTAAATGCCTTGGTTTGATTAAGGATTTATGTGTAACTCTAGTCCAATGCCCAACAAGAGTATTTTGATGGAAATAGTAGTTGCAGACATCCCACCCAAATAAGGAATGCTATTATCTCGCTCATGGGGAGAAAAATTGCAAGGATCCTTGCAATTAGATATGTCATATGCCACCATATCTATTTTTGGTCAACAAAGAAAACTATATAGAGAGAACTTGATGAAATACATGATGAGTAGTGTAGAAAAACCAAAAAATTTCCCTCTATACTCCATGCATTTTGATATGGACTCATTCATCTTGTACAATTCAGACCATGAAAAAAAGGAAATCACAGTTGTAGAACAAAAATATAAAACAATTGACAGTGAATTTTTTTTTCATGAGTCACTATGGCATTTGGATTTTGATGGATTGGTGAATAGGCTAGGAGTAGGAGCAGGAGTGTCGATCCACAATATGGAGAATAATGATGCCGAAGGTCATGCATTTAGGTTAAATTTTAAATGCACAAATAACATAGCAGAATATGAAGCTCTAATCTTAGGATTACAAATAGTTAGATAACTTGGAGCCAAAAGAGTTTCTATACTAGGAGACTCAGAATTGATTATTAAACAAATTAATGGTGAATAATCTGTAAACAATCCCAGACTGAGTCAATATAGACAGACTATCCTAGATTTGATAAAAGACCTTTTGGAAACAAATTTTGCTGCCATTCCTAGAAAACAAAATATGCAGGTCCACAGTTTGGCCACTTTTGCTAGTACTTGCAAATTGCCCTTTCAACCCAACCATCAGTACACTGCAAAAGTGAGACACAGGCCTGTCGTACCAGATAATTTGAAGTATTGGCAGATTTTCTCACAGGATTCCCAAATTTATGACTTCATGAATGCTGAAGGTGAGTTTCAGAATTGTAAAATAGATACAGATTGTACAATAGATAATGACATAGATAATGGGATAGATGTAAATATTTTAGATATACCTAAGCCCACTAATTTCACTAAATTAGAAGTATATAACTTAGAAAATGTAGAAATAGATGAAATAATGAATGATGATCATGAGATTCTTAATCTTAAAAATATTTTTTTGCCTTAGGTATTAGTCCCCTTAGAATATTTGTTTGATTCCAACGATGTGGTTAGGAAGCCAAAAATGGAGCCTTTGAGAGCAGATATAGAAGAATGTAACATGGGAACTGAAGAAAAACCTAAACTCATTAAATTATCAAAATTCTTACCTCCAGATGAAAAGGTTAAATACATAAATCTGTTTAAAGAGTTTCAAGGTGTATTTGCATGGAGTTATGAGGACCTAAAATCTTATGACACCAACATAATTCAGCACAAGATACCTATCAAAGAGGATCATAAGCATTTTAAACAGAAACCTAGGAGAATTAATCTAGTTCTTATCCTATCTATTGAGAAAGAATTTAAAAGAATGTATGACGCCCAAATTATAGCTCCCATTAGATACATAGATTGGGTTTCAAACTTAGTCACTACTAGGAAGAAAACTGGAGAAATCAGACTTTGTGTTGATTTCAGAAATTTAAACAAGGTCTCATTAAAAGACAACTATCCTCTACCAAAAATGGACCATATCCTTCAGAGGGTAGTAGGCTCTCTAGAATTTTATTCCTTGATGGATTTTCTCGATATAACTAGATCTTAGTTCAACCAGAGGACCAAGCCAAAACTGCATTTACTACTCCTTGGCGTACCTTCATGTATTTGAAGATGCCTTTTGGATTAATGAACGTAGGAGAAACATTTCAAAGAGCTATGGATATAGCTTTTGCCAAGGAGATCCATGATTTCCTAGTGGTTTACCAAGATGACATCACAATATTCTCTAAATCTGATAATGAACATCTAGATCACCTGAGAAGTGTTTTCATTAAATGCAGGAAATTTTGTATTTCCTTAAATCCAAAAAAGACACTCTTTCGTCTAGAAGAAGGAAAACAGTTGGGACATATAATATCCAAAGATGGAAATAGAATAGATCCCGCTAGAATAGAGGCAATTTTGACCATAACCCATCCTAGAAACATCAAAGAATTACAATCATTTTTAGGCAAAATTAATTTCTTAGGAGATTCATTTCAAATTTAGTAGAATTTATTAGAGAACTAAATAACATTTTAAGAAAAGATTCAACACTCAAATGGACAATGGAGGAAAAATAGTCCTTTGAAGCCATCAAGGAAGCCCTAACCAAAACTCCAGTCCTTATAAGTCCTAATTTTCAGAAAGATTTTATAATTTTTTCTTTTGCTTCAAAACACACTATTGCAGGAGTCCTGTTTCAAAGGAATGACTAGGGATATGAATAACTAATTGCATTTTTTAGTAAATCCTTACAAGATGCCACACTCAAATACAACATAATGGAAAAACAAGCACTAGCTTTGGCAAAGGCTATCAAAGATTTCAGAGTGTATATTTGGTATTCTCACATCATTGCTTATGTTCCAAACTCAGTAGTAAAGGAAATTTTGACACAAAATGGGCCTGAAGGAAAGAGAAGCAAATGGATTGCAACTATTTTGGAATATAACATAGAAATAAATCCCACTAAACTGATCAAAGGCCAAGGTTTAGCTAAACTCATGGCTGAATCGAACTGTCAGGTCCTAGATATAAATTTCATTGGTTCCCTTGATGATTAGGAAGAGATGGTGACTCCACAAACTAGTGAACCTTTTACTGATTAACCTTAGTATGCAGATATCATATTTGTATTACTGAACTTACAAGCTCCTCCTGGTTTAACAAGAACTAAAGCTAGATTTTTGAAAATGAAGTCATTGAGATTTTGTATTATAGATAATGCTTTGTTTTGGAAAGAAAATGGTAGTATTCTTTTAATTTTTTTACTGAAAGATGAAGTTGATAAATGTTGGTTTGTGTTATATTATTTCCACACAGTTAACAGGGGGTTTGAGGGGTACCTGTAACCCCACTTTATGGGGTCCGGGGCAGCGGCCCGGAAAATTTTGGTTTTGGATCCTATGTTAGGTTGGGCGGACCCACCTATGGTTTTGTGCATGATTTTCGCACATGTGTTTTGGACGCGATGGTTTTCGGTCCATGGTTTTGGACACGATGGTTTTTGGTCCATGGTATTGGATGCTTCGGCATGTATAAATATGTATTGTAACATTGAAAGGAACATAATGAAAAATCAAGCTGGTAGTCCTGGTTTTGGGATCCAGTGGGAAATCTCTGTGTATGTGTTTTATGTGTTATGCTCTCGCATTTTTAGTTTTTCCTGTGATTTAGAATTCGTATGCAGGTAATTTCTGTACGGGGTTAAAACCTACAGAAGGATCAACAAGTATAATCTATGAGGGAGGAGTTGAAGAGAAAAAAACCATCAATGGATACATATATCATGATCTAATGGAGTGATGAAAAAATTTACAGTATGGGACTCCTACTATGAAAATGCAAAAGAGAAGATTTTGATCCCTGATGGAAGTATGAAAAAAATGACACTAACAATACCATCCATCACTTTGTTTTGGGTCAATGCTACCAATTCGTTTCAGTGTCGCCAACATGTCCAATAGGATTCATCCAATCAAGATTCATCCTTTGCAATACCATAAACCTTCATTTTCATGACTGCCATTCCTGAACCTTGTGTCGTCAGTCAAATTCCGTCTCCAAAATCACTACACTCGTTTTGTGTCATTGATGTGGGATACATCAAGGCCCTCCTACGATGAGTTTCTTCTTGTCGACATCAACCCATTATCCAAGAAGTTGACTTAGAAACACCCTTCCAATACCTTGAGGCTTGCATACATCAATGGCAGGTTTCTCGCTTCCGGCGATAGGTTTACATCAATGACCTTCGACAGAAAGAATTTTTATGGTGTTCGACGTCAAATCATCCATTCCCATCATGCAAAATGTACTACAGTACCTTGAGAACCATTATCATTATCGGTGATTTCTCTCGCGTTTGTTAACAACTTACATCATTGGCTAGTAATCAGATGGTGTCTTCCCATGTTCAACTTCAGATCACATATTCACATGGTTAGAATCCTACTTGAGTCAATGATTGAACGAGATAGAAGACCTCGAATCTGGTTTCATCCATACAAGCTGCAATTTCAGGAGTACTAAATCATATGTATAATGGCTTTACATTGATGGTCATTCCGATCATGGGTCTATATCTGTAGACGACTATTGATGTACAGGTAATGAAAGTTTATATGCTGAGCATGGGTATGCATTCCCTCAATGACTCATGTAAAAATCAAAATATCATGATATATGTATTGTAATTGATGCAGGTCACCATCCACTTCGAAACCTCCTCATCACACTGTAAAGCATTTCAGTCGACATTGGTATTTTTGTGACTTCATGCTTTAGGGGGCAGCTATTAGAGATCCATTTGGGCACATCAATTTCATCATCCAGATCAATGTTTTAGGCCTCATCAAACCCTAATTTTATTTGCTACATGCCCTAAACAAGTGACCCTTTTGAATGCATCCTTCCTAGACAGTTTTATGACATAAAGACATCCTGAAATGACCTCTTGAGGGACCAACGTAGGTAGGCCCATGTAAAGGTGCACTACAGAGCAGTTAAGTCCATGCCAGGGTACTCTACAAAGCACTTAGGCTTCCTTTCACCTGTGTTGGGCATGTTTGAGTGAAATCCACATAGGGTTTGGGGAATATTCTTATATTTTGGAGTCATCTAGAAGGTTCCCTCACTTATCAACTCCTATGAGCTTGAAAATGGATGAGGAATGAGTTAAGATGCATCCTATCCTCTCATCCCTTCCTCCATGGAATTAATTCTACGTATGGAAGGCCATTCAATACCACCATTTATGACAAAACCTCCTTCATATCCCTATAAATTGACCATTCATCCAAATGATTAGGGGTTGGACTATGTTGAATTTTAAGGAAATAATGTTGCTATGAGAATTGGCTTTGAAGAAAGTATTGTAATGCTACAAGTTTGTCATGCTTTTGATGTGAGGTGGATGGGATCCAAGCTGGAGGAATGACTTTGAATCAGATACAATGGTTGCAATTCCTTATTCTATTCAATAAAGTATTTGAACCTTTCTCCCATATGTTTATATTGTCTTATGATGCTTATATGTGTGAAATGTATCTGATTCCATTCACTTGTATTCAATAAATATTTTTCTCTTATCGATTATTTATCTTTTGTTTGTGTTTACAGGTACTTCTGAAGCGTGTTAAGTATGAGAAGGAGTAACATGATCAATACAAAGGAGAGAAGAGGAAAGCAGAACTACAAGTAGGTCTTCTCATCTTCTTTGTCTTATCTATTACTTATAGGAAAATACTAAAATGCTTTAAGCTGTTGTTCTAGATATGGCTACTTATCTAGGGAATTAATATTTATCTGTAGATAACAAATTCTCCAAAAAAATCTCCCCTAGCCTCGATCCATTATTTGATTCCTACAAAAGCCTTTGACAATAATAATCAATCAATTATATTGGCCACTCTATCAGCCCCGACACATCAATTAAACCAGGTAGGGGATAATTTCATAGGATCTACATCAACCAGGTTTCGACCATCGCATTTTTGCAATAAATAATTAGCTAAGGGGTTTGGCCATGCCCTTGGGACCCAAGATTCATAAGCACCCAATGAGAAGTTCAGGTCGCCATCGAGAATGAGGCATATGTCATTGATAAGGTATTTATCAAAAATCTTGTCCCAGAATTCCTTGCGATTGAGGGAAGGGCCATACACATTTAAAACTGTGAAAGAAGAGCCTAGGTCATCCACAAAAGCCTCTATCCCTGTCCCAAAATAGACACTCCAAGAATTGGAAACTTGAATTATCCTAACATTCCATAGAAAAACAATCTCTCAAGATCTTCCATTAGCATCTATTGCCAAAAAATTCCATCTCTTTAATAGAGACTCTAAGCATATGACAATATCATCATTATCCCTCAGAGTTTCTTGGAGGAAAACTACATTTAGGAAAGCATTTTGATAAGTCTACCCAGAGCATGTTTTCTATGGGGAAATGGTAAACCCATACAATTAAAGGAGATAAGCTTCATCAGGATACCCCCTTGGGGGCTAAAAATTCTCTAATGGTCCCATGAATAGAGAATTACTTCTTTCACCTTGGTTAGATGAGATTTTTGATCCCTTCCTCTACCTTCAAGGATGGAAAGGGATAACCTCCCAAGACCCCATGTGATGTTCTCCTAATTGGGTAGGACTAACTAGGATCAAATATTGTGAATCATAGCTTGGGATTTGGAAACCTTGGATCGATCCAAGGAGGGGGAGGTTGCAAGGGATGAGTGGCCACTCATTGTACTTGAGTAAGGAAACAAGGCTAGTAGGAGTTGGAAAACTAGAATGGGGGGGGGGGGGGGGGGTTGGGAGGAAGAGGATGAAGCCCTGAAAGAGGATACAAAACCTTGTAATTTGTGTAAAAGGGAGTTAGGCTAAGAAGGAGTGGCATTGGGGGAGGAAATAAGGAAGAGGAGGAGAGGAGATGTGGTAGACTCCAAGGGGATACCATGACTGATAACATTAGAAAAGGAATTAAAACATGTTGAATGAATTGGGGAATTAATAAGGGAGTAAGAAAATGGAGGGGTGCCTATAGGTATTGGAATCATGGTGGCCACCTTTAGAAATGAGGCTCCTTGTTCCACCTACATGCTCAAGTCTAGTGGCAGTTCTAATAGAATTGGGAGCCTGTTCCATTTCTAGTTCCCCAAGGACATGGTTTCACTTTTAGAAAACTATGTTTTTTCGGAGAGCGTCAACTCCAATTCCTTGACCATATTCCCGTACTTATGGCACCTATGACAATAACCTTCATAATCCAGTAATTGTATCTTTCCATATTGATCCCTATATCCATGTCCTCTAGTAGCCCTTATTTGAGGTTGATGTTGACCAGAGTGCATGTAACAGTCATGATTCCGACTCCAAATAGGAAGAGTCATGGTCCAAATAGGTGTTGGGAGAGTTCCCAATATCTTGATAGATTTTTTCATCCCAGTATTGGGAGGGAAGACTAGGAAGGAAAAACCATATTGGAACCAAGTCCATTATGTCCCGTTTAGCATAAAAATAGTAGTCCATAAATTGAAGAGAAAAGTGGTTGCATCAATTGTCCATACCTTTTGTTTGACTTTGAGGGAATCCACTGACTCCTAGAAAAACAAGGTGAATCCAATCTTTGGCCAACAAAACCACCTTCAGAGCACAATTAAAAATGGGTGTGATGTTCATTGTCACCCATGATTCTAAGGTTGAAATACCAAATCGACATCCCCTTGCTTGTTTGTGATTTCTTGGACATTGTCTCCACCTTGTGCATTGTGATGTCAACACCCAACACCAATGATCCGGATCTTGGGGGGAGGCCCCCAAAATCTAAAAAATTGAAATGGATCTTGTGGGGGAGGCCCCCAAGATCTGAACAATTGCAATGTTAGAAAGAAAATGATAGAACACACAATAAATAAAAGACAAAGACACTTTTTTTTAAAACCGATAATAATTATAAAGGCTACATTGTGGCGGACAATCTGTCCTTTTACAAATTGCATTTTTTTATTTTTATTTATTTTATTTATTTTATTTTTATTTTTATTTTTATTTATTTATTTATTTTTCAGTTACAATACCACGAGTCAATTCCTTGGGTGAATGAATACCATGAATGGATGTGATAATATCACGGGTCAATTCCATGGGTGAATGAATACCATGGGTGGATGTCATAATACCATGGCTCAATTCCATGGGTGAATGAATACCATGGGTGGATGTCACAATACCACGGGTCAATTCCATGGGTGAATGAATACCATGGGTGGATGCCACTTACAATACCATGGGTAAATTCCATGTGTGAAATTTTTTAGGTATTGCAGGGCCAAAATTCGGCCTCTATTACAGGGCTAAAAATCTCTATTTTGACTATATTTGGAGTAAGTTGATTATCATTGACTTTAACTATTGGAGGGGACTTGGAGGAGGGTTTCACTTGGAATATTTGTGGCAGACTTGGTCTTGGCCTTAGATATCTCATTTTCATTTGATTCTATAAGAGAAGGTTTGTTGGGTTTCCCCCTTGTGGGGTTTTTCCCTGGCTAATAGCCTAAATTTTGTTGTTTCTTTCCTCTTTGGGATGTTTATGTTTTGTACAGTTGTATAATTGTTTGACAAAGAAGAGATAACAAGTAATAAGAACACAACTAACATTCACAAATAATTATCAAGAAGAGGAATCAAACAATAATATCTACTGCACTTGGTTTCTCAACATGGTATCGAGCTAAAGTGAACGAAAGAAGCTTGAATATCACATTTTGTTGAAAAATGCAGCTAGAAATTCTCAATTTTATTTTTCCTTGATTAAATTGAGAAAATTTGAATTTCCACATTAACAAACAACTTGGCTACAGTTAGCTTGTGTGACATGGCTTGCTTAGTTTACTAAGAAAATTTGAGTTGGAGAAGTTTTTTTTTTTTTTTTTTTTGAATATCACATTTTGTTGAAAAATGCAGCTAGAAATTCTCAATTTAATTTTTCCTTGATTAAATTGAGAAAATTCGAATTTCCACATCAATAAACAACTTGGATGCAATTAGCTTGTGTGACATGGCTTGCTTCACTTAGTTTACTCAGAAAATTTGAATTGGAGGAGTTAGTTTTTTTTTTTTTTTTTTTTTTTTTAGTTAAACTAGTTCCAACTGTTGGAGGAACTAGTGGAAGGTTAGTTGTGCAATGAGAAAGTGAATGAAAGAAGCTTGAACATCACATTTTGTTGAAAAATGTAGCTAGAAATTCTCAATTTTATTTTTACTTGATTAAATTGAGAAAATTCGAATTTCCACATTAACAAACAACTTGGATGCAGTTAGCTTGTGTGACATGGCTTGCTTTTTTTTTTATTCAGTTAAACTAGTTCCAACTATTGGAGGAACTAGTGCAAGGTTAGTTGTGCAGTGAGACTTCAGTGTAACTCAGTGATCATCCAGTTAACTGATCAATCCACCCAAAATAGCTAGTGCATGCAAAGAATTCAAATTCCTTAGTTATGGTGGAGATTCCAAGGTAGTGTAACATCAGTTGTAGAGTAGCCTTAAGTGTACATGTGTTGCATGCAGTCCAATGATCAACCTTGGGAATTGCGTAATCAATTTGAGGAATTTCCTAAATAATAGGGGCCTAATTTCTTAAGGAATTGCACAAGGAAATAGGGGCTTGTTGATGCCTCGAAAATCACTGCAACAACATCGGGGAAAACCACCCAGTCCGGACCTTAATGCAGCTCCTTTTCCGTTTGGTGTGGTGGCTCCGACTGTAAATAATGGGACCAGTTTCTCAATGATGAATAAAAAGGGGATGGATAAATGAGTGGTTTTTCTAATAAAATGGTAATGGATGAATGATTTAATCTAAAAGTAAAAATATGAATAACTATCCTATCCCAGGAAATTTCTATTTTTAAGTGTAACGTTTGATAATCTTTATTCACAAACAAGCATATAGATGACTCTATTTGGTAAACAAAGACATTCATTCATATAATAATTACTTTGTTGAAATAGTTGAACAAAGTAATCAATAAAACATTATTACACTTATCCTTTATATATCACTGGTACATATATGACTAAAAGAATAACATCCCTTAAACATCCAATAGTGAAAAATATGAGTGTTGTTGAAAACACATACATATATCCAATGATAGCAAGAGTAATCAAATAACAATTCACATAAAAGAATGAAACTAGATCATAGATAATAGTACCATATGTGCTGTAAATCATTCCTGATATCAATCACATTCAGGTTCCTTTTTCCAACTTAGAGATACTTTCATATCAAGGCAATAGTGCACATCCCATAAAAGCTTTCTTCATTAGAATTTGTAATAATGGCCCAGTCTTTATAAAAAATATATATTGGAAGCACAACAGTGCAACTTCCAGGTTTGAGTCTTATACAAAAACTAAGGACCCTTTCTAAATGCATGAAAGGGTCTATAAATACTAATTAAACTAACTAACTACAAAAATAAAATGCTATTTAATTGGTACAACTAAATCTTGAATATCTTCTCCACAGTAGGTTTGTTGGTAGTCGGCAGCATGATTCATCATTTCGGCTGTTTTCCCTTTGATCTGAGTTGGTAGATTGCAAGCATTGTTTCCAATTCTGGAGGGCGGTTGAAACGAGAATGGAGCTGAGCTGAGTATGTGGCATCATGTATTTTGGGAATGATACAACCGATGGCATCGGTTAAACACTTGAGGGCGGCCCTCTGACTGTATGGTTTTATTAAGAAAAACCAATAGGTATCCAAAGTTAAACTTTGGATGCCTACGATTAACCTTCCATTCTTCTCCAACTCTTGATTGCATGCTTGCTCCAATATCTTAGCTGACAACAATTTACCTCGGGTACATTTCATATTAGACAAATAGAGAGTGTTATTGATTAACTCAATTAAGTTACTTGTAGATAATCTACATCTAGAAACCTCTCTTTCTGCTTTCATCAGCTGTGACTGCCATTCTAAGAATAGGATCTCCTTGTGTGATTCTAGGATTTTGGGTAGATTCGCTGCATGCCCCTCATTGGTGTCTTGCCAAGAAAGAAAATTTGTCAGGGTCTCGTCGGCTTGCTCCAAATCCTGTCTAGCATCAACTGATTTGTCAACTATTGATGTCATTATATCACAAAGGGGCTCAACCAGAGAAATGTTATGACATAACAGTCTTAATTGTGTCATCAATGTCTTGTTATTTGTAGTGCTTCGGCTCTGAAATCGGTAGGTTGTGGAAGACTCTTGAACTTATCTACTTGAAGTGACAACTGAGCGATTTGCTCATCTTTTGTTTTCGTCATTAGTTAATTCATCATATTTAACCTGGCCAATGCTTCTGATAATTATTTTTGCTTTTGTATTGCGCTTGAGTCTATTCTCTGTTTTTCTTCAAGCAACTGCTTATTCAATTGATTGTTTAATTGCTGCTGTGTTGATAATTGCTGTTCCAACTATTCAACTTTTTGTTGTGCTTCAAACAGCTATGTTTGCAACAAAACAATTTCTTGATATTTTTCTTTAAGTAGATTACTCACTTCCGATGCCTTGTCCATAGTAGTTGCCGAATAAGCTCCGGTATACTGAGAAAGCTTCGTTAGGTCATCGGAAGGGTCAAACTCTTCCTTCCAAACTACATTAGATGCCTCTGTTTGCTCTGGAAACAGGGAAGGTTGATCAAGTCTTCTCCTTTTCCGCTGTCTTTTCACTATAGCCCTGTGTTTTGGACTGTAAAAGACATCTAATGGAGGTATGTCCTCCACCTGCAAAATAATTTGATTAGAAGGATCTTTTGGAATTATTTCTAAATCCGTGCTAAGGGGTAGGCCGCTGGTTCCTTCATTCGGAACCTTTGTTGATGTTGTATCCTATTTATCTGTTACTTTGGGTGTATTGGCACCTTTTGGACCTTCCAGATTGCTTATAATGGAGTCAAATTGCTGCCATTCTTGGAGTATTTTAGGATCAATCTGGGTATCCACATTGACATTTTCGCTACCCTTATATTGCTCCCTTTTCTGATCTGCCTCGTGCTCTTTCTCCAGTAATTTTTCTTGTTCTTTCTCCTGCTCTTTCTCTTTATCTTTCTCGAGAATCTTTGATGCAATAGGAGGTTTGTCAATGAGTTTTTGTTCAGGCTCGCTTGATTGTGTTGTCGGGGCAGTAGCTAATAAGTCCAGAGGTAGAGTTTGCAACCTCTATTCTCTGAGCTTATTAAATTCTACTAGCCCTTCATCGTTATATCTCATTTTGGCCAGTGCTTGTACCTGGAATAATGACTCTGCCGAAGAAAATAAGTCATCAAAATCATCTTCTTTATGATCAAACCTTGTGAGTTTGGCCTGTTCAAGCACATTGTAGACAATTTTCCTTGGGTCGAATCGCCTATTAGGAATGGTTGCAAGGTTTAGCATGTTTATTTTCTCTGCTTCCTTCTCTGCATGCTTGTAGTCGTGCAAAGTATAAACACCACGTCTCAAAGGAAAAGTAGCCCAAGCCTACTTTTTTGAAATCCTAAGAGTCTTGGATGTTCCTGCGGTCGTAATTTGATAGGCTAATTCTCGGGCCAACAACTTGTCGGGTATGTACAGAGGAAGGACATGAGGCTTTGCAAGGCTACCAAAAAACATTATGTATGTGAACTTATCCTCCCAAAATTAGTTTCCTAGAGCGGTTAGGTCAATCTCTGCTTCTGAAGAAATCTTCGGGGCAGGCATGTCAAAAATGGCACGGTAAATAGGCAACCTAAAACCATTACAAATTTGATACAGGTGATCCTTATAGTGTGCTTTCCACAGCTTTTGGTGATAAATGTGAATTGGCATGGGGTCTTATGGAGTCCATCTCCACCCCAGTACAAGAAATTCAAAGTTGAAAAAAAGAGTATCTAAAATAAAACGGAGGAATAGTCCTATTGGTCACGCGAGTTTTATTTCTAAACTCAAGAATTGTAGTGGCTAGTTTATCTGACAATATATTTCCCCAATCCATTATCTCACTGTTAACTTCCGCTTCCATTAAAGGAACCATTTCAATAGTGAATTTTGCAGAATCATGTAATCCCCAAATCCTACACATCATTGCCCTCGCGTAACAGTAAGGAGAACATAATGAATCTATAGAGTACTTACCTGAAGATTCATGTTTGTGCCTTGCGGGGTTCTATCTCCATTCTCGAATTGGGGCTGATTTAGTTCATCTCACTTGTGAACTTCTCAAGAAATGCTTTATGGTATTTCTTTTGTGGTTCAGGAAAGTGATACATTTTTCTTAAATCATCAGGTTGGAATGAGCCGAAGACTCTTCCATCGACTGTGCAGAATGTTCTATTCAAAACAGGGATTTCCTCTACTGCCCATCGCACTACATCTGTATACGGAAGAATTTTTTCTCGAGCCGCTATTCAGTGTAGATATGAGTTAGCTAAGTCCTTCAAGGAAGCCTCTAATTTTCTAGTTGAATCTACAATAGTTTGCACCGATACCGTTTCAGGCCTTTCTGCTTCAATTAGATTATATATGCTTTGCTAGCTTGTGTTTCCGAGGCCAAGACACATAGTGTTTGAAATCAATCCCTTCCTGCTTGGTCCTGGATCAGTGGTAAATTACCCTATTACTGCGGGAGCTGATGCTGCCGCAAATCTCTTGGATTTCTTTCCCATTTGGCTTGAATTTGTTGCTTCGACGGAGCTCTGCGCAAGGAATAAAATGAACGTAATACTGAGAATAGGTGGTGTGAGCCAATATGAAAGAGTTATATCAATTAACGAATAATGAAAGATTAAAATAATACTGCCGCAGATACAATCTCAGGGGAGATCTCGGCATAACTGCTTCATTAATTGGCCACTTTAACCTGTCAATCATTTTAAATACCCATCATATCGTTTATATGCCGAATTATTCATTCAAGTGTGGCTTGAGTTTTTTGGCAGATAATCACAAGTAAATCGCTATCGGGAGCAGGAAGGCTTTTAATAAAAATAATGCATGCAAGCCTTTTCAATCTATTTTGAAACTCGTGCCTTGCTTTATCAGATCACAATCGGAGAAATGCTTGGGTAGTAATATCTATGTCATTGCAAAATCCCCGATCCCCGATGGTGATACACCTTATTGCATCGGAAGGTTTTAAAAGTGTCATGATGTGTGGTATGCTACATCCCTCGATTGCCGATAGCGATATTGCATCGGAGAAATAGTGGGAGGGCCTTTTGTTATACTTGCTTGCCTTTCCCGATAACCGATAGTTATTCACTTTTTGGATCGGGGTAAACCAACGGGTCTTTACATTATGTATTCCTTGTTGTTGCGATATGCGATCTTGCGATCGCTTTATCACAATAATAAAGAATTATATATTTATTTCATAAGACCGATTCATATTTGTTCAAAAGGTTTATAATATATCGTTTCCTTTGGACCTTTTGATGAAGAATGAGTTGATACCAATTTTATTCACACATCTATATTTAAAAGGGACCCATTCATATTATAGTTAAAAATAAAAATTTTATGAAATGGGGGGTTGTTGTACAACACAATAGGGCTCAAGATGACGAAGAAATTAACTAAGCTTGGGTTAGAGCTTCATAGTGAGGAGAGAGATAGGTTATTCCCTTGCAAGTTGTGCACAGTTGAGAAAATTAATTGTAATA
This sequence comes from Pinus taeda, assembly GCA_000404065.3. Lineage (NCBI taxonomy): Eukaryota > Viridiplantae > Streptophyta > Pinopsida > Pinales > Pinaceae > Pinus > Pinus taeda. The sequence continues at coordinate 32,776 of APFE031681198.1, forward strand.
CATCTCTATTCATCAAATTAATGCAAGTAGGAAAATTAGATTTTAGCAGATTTCTTTCTCATGGAAAAAATATCATGTGCATGTGTGTTACTTCTCATTGCATGTTTGTGATTGATGTTCCAAATTATGAATTTAATTCTGCAGAGTAGTAGAGTAGGTTTATGTCTTGTGATTTTGATTAAAACTTCACGAGAAGTTGCAATTATACACCATAATTTCTACATGATATCAAAGTACGATTGACATTAGAATAAGCATTTTGAAGTTGTTCCTTAGGAGGTTTGAATTTGTAGTTCAGTGTAGCAGAATCTCTTGAGAGTTGGGAAGATGACCTTCAATGGGCTCAGACTAGAGCATGCCTTAGAAGGAAACTCTAATTTAATTGCATGGAAGGATCGCATGGTGGTGATATTGAATGACAATGGATTGCTAGAATATGTCAAGAAAAATATTGCAAAACCACAGGCATTTGATGCAAAAAACCTAGCCTAATGGAAGAAAGATGTAGCTAAGTCAAGGAGAATAACCTTGGAGGGAGTGCAAGACCACATTTTCACAAATCTCCATGGGAAAGAAACTCCTTACGCAACATGGAAAACACTGAAAAATATATTCCATAATAGCAATGACCATAGGAAATTAGCACTCAAGTATAAACTTCGAAATATCAATATGTAGAAGAACGATACTATTCAGTAGTATCTAAACAAGTTCAAACAAGTTCATGATGAGTTTGCAAGATTTGGTGTTACTATTTCAGATGATGACTTGGTAAGCTTAGCCCTTCTTGGCCTTCCCAAGAGCTGGCATGACTACCAAGATTTGGTGAATGGGAGGGAGAAACTACCGAATTGGGAATGCTTATGGTATGATTAGGTACAGGAGGAAATAGGTAGAATACCAAATATGGGAATTTATTCAAGGGAAAGGGTGATGAAAATTTTGCATTGTTTGGAAATGGAAAGAAGGGAAAAAGGAAGAAATCTCAAACCAAACCAGAATCCAGCCAAGGGGGCAAGAAGAAATATTTTTCCAAAATTAAATGCTTCAATTATCATGCATTCAGCCACTATGCCATGAAGTTCCCACACAATTTTTTTATCAAGAAGACCTTAGGAGGAGCAGAAAGTTAAGCCTTGGCTTCACAGTTCGATCTTGACTTCACTCTTATTTCATGCATGGTCAGCACAATGATGATGAGCATGTGGTACTTGGACTTAGGTGCATCATTCCACATGACAGGGTGTAGAGACTTTTTCAATGACCCGAAGGATAAATATATCTAGATGCACATCGAGTTGGGGGATGATGGAAGGTACAACATGACTTGGATTGGTATAGTCACTTTTTAGAGGAAGTCGATCTCCCCTCTCAGACTCAAGGATGTCATGTTTGTTCCAGGCCTAAAGAAGAATCTCATATCTGTTGCAGTTTTGGAAGACTGTGGTTATGATGTGATCTTTAGAAAAGGGAAAGCGTTCCTGAGACACATAGCCACGGGATAGGTGAAGCAGATCAGCCTCATGTGAAGAACCTATATAATTTACATGAGGAAGATTGTGTTTCACTAAGCACTAAGGTGGCGAAAGTGAAAAGTTGTGATGTTGGTGAACTTTGGCATGGAAGACTTGGAAATTTGCATCATGGAACCTTGATGATTTTGCAACAAATAACCATTGTCCTCCCCAAAGGAGCATTTGAGAAACATGATGTATGCAAAGGATGTATTTTAGGGAAGTACACAAAATCTAGATTCCATGATCGGGACAACAAAGCACATGCAACCTTGGAAAGAATCCACTCTAATGTATTTGGACCTTTCTCGATAAACTCCACTGCAAGACACAAATATTTTTTCATTTTTATTGACGACTTCTTTAGGAAGTGCTGGATCTTATTCATGCAGAAGAAAGATGAGACATTCTCCAAGTTTGTAGAATTCAAGGCACTGGTTGAGAAAGAAACTCACAAGAAGGTGAAGGATCTCAAGAGCGATAATGGAGGTGAGTTTGTTTTGAATGAATTGAAAAATTACTGTGTGAAAGAAGGAATTCTAAGAGAGTTGACAATACCCCACAACCTATAGCAGAATGGCATGGTTGATAGAAATAACTGTAGCATTGTGGGAGCTGTGAGAGCTATGTTACATGACCAAGGCCTACCTCAACATTTTTGGGCTGAGGCATGAAACATAGTAGTTTATTTATAGAACTAGATTCCTCATTGAATTCTTGGTAAGATTACATTGAAAGATGCCTTCTCGGGGAGAAAGTTGAATGTGTTGCACTTCAGGATTTTTGGAGCCTTTGTTTACTGCCATGTCTCCAAATAATAAATAAAGAATCTTGAGATGACATCAGATGTGGGGGTATTTTTGGGTTACATAGAACTCCTCACAACTAATGTGTGTACTTACCTTCCCTTGAATGAAAATTGTGCCAAGGGATGTAAATTTTGATGAGGAGAAAGTGGTGCAGTGCTCTCTTGAGAGGGAGCTTTAGATCCCACCAAAAGAGGAGATTTTAGCTCCAAAGGAGGAGCCTCAAGAAGTTATGGAATAGCCATAAATTTAGGAGCAGAGAGTGTAGAGATCCACTCAAGACAAAAATCCAGAGAAGGCAAAAAAGGAACCAAGGAAAATGATTGACTTATGTAGGATGTGAGGGAGAATGTGTGATCGCCTTCAAATTTGTGCAGGTAGGGGAGGTCACCTAAATGGTAAACTAGCTACATGGATCTAATGACTGAGTTGGTACATACTAAGCCATCCTAGATTGACGAAGCAGTAGAGAAACTTGTATGGGTTGATGCAGTGGTGGAGGAAAACAAATCCACTGTAAAGAACAATGTTTGGGAAGTGTTCCCAAGACCAACAAATAATTTAGTTGTGGCTTCAAGATGGATATTCAAGGTTAAGCATGCAGTAGATGGAATCATAGATAAGTATAAGTCCATATTTTTTGCCAAGGGATACTCTCAAGTTGAGGGAATTGACTATGAGGACACCTTTGCTTATGTAGAAAGGTACTCATCCATTATATCAATTCTTACACTAGCTATGTAGATGGGGTGGAAGTTCCATCAGATGGATGTAAAAACAACATTTCTCAATGGTGTTATTGAGGAGGTGTTAGCAATTAATTAACAAAGAAATGAAATACACAAAATATTGTAGAAACACAAATACAGAAACACATAAAACAAGAGAGACACATATATACATGGTTCACCCAATTTGGGCTATGTCCATAGAGAAACATCTACTCCTTCCTTTTATATTATCTAAAAAAATGAAGAGATACAATCTACAACATATTTGTTGTAATTTCCTCTTCACTTTCACACAAATTATTCTCTCTCTCTCTCTCGCTCAGAATAATAATGTAAAACCACATACAATTCCCTCATATAAACTGAAGGTTTCCTTCTAGGGAAAAAACCTAAATTAACATAGCTTATACCATTAGATCATTCTCCTAATGAATGATCCATATTTACTACAAAATTACAATATTTTACAAGGCAATTTTCATCTATTTTTAGCTTCGAGGAGTTGTCCCCGAGCCCCTACTTGGGGGGCTCATAAAATTCGTTGTCACTTCCCCCTGGACCCCCTTGATGAAGATTAAATGGGATACGCTACCACCTTATTAGAAACATGGATCCAACACATCTGAAACAAAAGAAAATATATGAACAATCGGGAAAATAATCAGGCTCCACACCCAACAATCTCCCACTTAGAGACTGATTATATGAACTCCATCATTGCTTCACTTACTAGACAATGACTCCACTTGGATCTAGTTGTTTCTCATCTTCACCATTATAATTGAAGACAAAGTGAAACTGATCATAATCTCAATTTCTCCTTGGTTAGAACTTTTTTTAACATATCTATAGGATTATGGCTAGTGTGTATCTTTTCGAGCTTTAATTGTCCATCTTCCAACACTGATTGTATGAAATGGTACTTGAGATGTATATGTTTAGTCTTGGAACTAAATGTTGAGTTCTTTGCAATATGCATGACACTCTGGTTTTCATTGTATAACATTCCCATCTCTTGCTTCTTTCCCAATTCATCCATAAACCTTTGTAACCAAATCATTTCTTTACTAGCCTCTGTAGCAGCAACATACTCTGTTACTGTTGTTGAAAGTGTAACAATGTTTTACAATTTTGAAACCCAACCGACAACTATTCCACGTACAATAAACACATACCATGTGGTTCTCCTCATGTTATCTCTATCACCTACCATATCTGCATCAACATATCCATGTAGAGCAATGTTTGAACCACCAAAACATAATGCTTGATTTGTGATGCCTTATCAAATACATAAGAATCCACTTTATGTTGGAAATAATATTGACAGGCGGGGGGGGGGGGGGGGGGGGGGGGGGGTGAATCAGTATTATCAAATCAAACACTTTTTCATTTTCATACTCAGATATATATACGCTACTTCAGTTATGAGAACCGGTGTATACACACAACTGTGTTTAAAGCAACTAGTGTATATCCAGTAAACTTATGATTCAGTTAATCCATTAGAAGTTGATCTTTAATCAGTGCATTAGAACTTCATTAACCATAAGAACAGTAAACAGGTGCAGTAAAATAGAATAGATCATCACACACATGAACACAAGATATAAGGTGGAAACCCAATGTGGGTGAAAACCACCTGCTGTAATTCGTCTCTATCTTCTTTTAATAAGAAACTTCTTTTTACAATATTTCTGTACTGGTGCAGTCTTATACCAGTACGCAGGCTTCTACCTGTAGAAGGCTACAACCTTCTCTCGTTCTCCAGCTTCTCCTGGAAGGGAGCTACAACCCCCTTAGCTCTTGTATTATCTAATGTACTAGTACATAGGTGTTGACCTACAGAAGGATACAACCTTCTCTTTTCTTCTAGGGACCATGTTTCATAAATTTTTAGATTGGATCCATCAATAACATCAATAAAATATCAAATATATCTGAATCAACCAAACTCCTTTGTACCAACCAAAAAATTGAATCAAACAATCACTTCTCTGAATGTTATAACCAGAATACAGTAACAGTAACCAGAAACCAGTCCTGAACCCAAAATACTGCACCAATAAACAAAAGTAGCTAAAACATATTTTATGAGATGTATGCTACTTCAATATGTATAACCTACGTGCATACGCTTCTGTATTAAGGCAAACCTACGTATATACTGTTTTGAATTACCGAACCAGCGTGTATATGTGCCTTTGCTATGTCGAACCTGCGTACAGATCTATAAAAGATAATTTATCCATTTCAAATCATTTATACCCAGATTATCAGATTTATAGATCAAGTCATGCACCGAATATAGCAGATCAAAATCACACAAAGATACTTCTATTCAAGCCTTAAGATCTTGACCCATAAATAGAACTTATCCTTCTTCTAGCGCTCAGGTTCCTCCTTTGTTCAGATCCAGCTATGCACCATAACCTAATGACCTGTATTCTAGATCTTTCTCTTCATAAGATATTTAATCCTTGAGTCCCATTGCCTAATGTTCTCCTTCCCGTTTTATAGTCTTAGGCCTTACTCAATACCATGGTCCAAAACCACTTAGAACCAATACTTGGGTCCCAATGTCTGGGTTCAACACTTCAAACGAGATACCATGATCCAAAACCATAGGTCCAAATACCAAGGACCAAAAACCATGGACCAAAAACAATTTTTCCCACATGTATGCGCTTTTCCTTACGTGAAAGTGCGTGCATACACATATGTGCCTTTTTTTAGGTGATCCCGCGTGTATACGCGGCTTTGTTATGAGGAACCTACGTATATCTATTTTTCGTTCATTCTGAGAGCCTGAACTATGATCTGTCATCTGAGTGAGTTGCCATCAAGGACAACACCTATTTCATAGTGCCAAACCTGTGTCATAATGCCAACAATCTCCCCCTTTGGACTTGATGGCAACCCCAAGTAAGTCACTCAAAGTCATTCTCCCCCTTTGTCATCAAGGGCAAAGGGTTATGCTCCCCCTGAGTACATGTTGAAATCTCTGCTGTGTTGTGCTATCCATGCTTCCCTTGACTGTAGGCAAGATCTACAAAAATATGTTCTACAAGAAAGAACATGACTTTATACATCATATATGACCTTCCTATCACCAAAGACTCATACATACATCCATCTCCCAACCAAGTGGGGATATACCAATATTGACTCATCAACCCAACCAAGTGGGGATACACCAAAATTTTACACATGATAAAACAAGAATATTACATCATCCATCCCAGGCATAGTGGGGAAACCAAAATAGGCCGTTACATGACCTTGATAAAATACATGACATAGAGACTAAATGTCTAAGACAAGACTATGTTAGTCATCAACGACTATCATCAACAACATCTATCAATCATCATCCAGACCAGCAACCATGATCTCCCTCTGCACTTGTTCCACCTGAATCAAAAACAATTGTGAAGTAGTACCAAGATCTTCTAAGATAATGCCAAAAATGCATTATTAGAAGTAAATTCTCCCCCTGAACCTGTGCCAGATGGTCTCTGTCAGACCCATATCAGACTCTTTTCATCTTGAGGCTCACCCACTGATATTCTTCAAATCAACATATCCATGACTGTATCCACAGAAACTGGCGTATGTACACAGTTCCTCCTCATGCATCTCGTGTACAACCACTTTTCTCTAAAACAAATAAGTTTCAACAACAAGATTATGCATCAACTACTCCCATCTTCTGTCTGAGGTATTCAAATGTCTCCCTGGGTAGCGGTTTGGTGAATATATCAGCAACCTGTTCCTTGGAGGGAACATACTCCAATTTAACCTTTTGTTCAAGCACTTGTTCCCGGAGAAAATGATATTTGATAAGTATGTGCTTGGTCTTTGAATGCATGACTGGATTCTTTGAAATACTGATTGCACTTTTATTATCACATAAAATGGAGATAGGTGGAGTACAAGTGATTTGAAAGTCTTGCAAAGTTTGCATCATCCAAAGGAGTTGTGTGCAGCAAGATGCAACAACCACATATTCTGCTTCAGCTGTAGATAATGCAATTGAACTTTATTTCTTGTTGAACCAAGATACTAATCTGGAACCCATAAAGAATGCACCACCACTAGTGCTTTTTCTATCATCCATGCTTCCTGCTCAATCTGCATCTGTATATGCATGAAGTGTGAGTTCTATATCTCTAGGATACCATAAGCCATAGTTTTATGTTCCTTGAAGATATTTGAAAATCCTTTTAACCACCTGAAGGTGTGATTCTTTTGGATTTTCCTGGAATCTTCCAACTATTCCCACTAAATGCATGATGTCTAGTCGGGTACCTGTCATATAGAGCAGACTACCAATCATGGATCTAGAGGTTGGTTGATGTACTGCTGTTGAATCATCATTTGCATTGAGGTTGCATCCTGTTACTATAGGGGTACATAATGGTTTCGAATCTTCCATGCCATATTTCTTCAAGATCTGCTTGAGGTACTTGGTTTGTGACAGAAAGATACAGTCTTTGTTTTGTTGGACTTGTAAACCAAGAAAATATGTCAGCTCACCAAGAAGGGACATTTCAAATTCTTTCTGCATTACCAAGGCAAAGTTTTGACTCACGATTTCTTCATTTCTACCAAAGATGATATCATCAACATACACAACATGTATTAGCAATTTATCATTGTCAATTTTTATATATAGATTGCTATCTACTGATCCTTTTGAAAAACCTTATTGATGGAGGTATTTGTCCAAATGATAATACCAAGCTCTTGGAGCCTGCTTAAGACCATAGAGAGCATCTCTGAGTCTACATACAAGTTTTGGATCATTTCCAAGGATGAATCCATCTGGTTGCTCAATATACACTTCTTCTTCTAAGTCTCCATTTAGAAAGGCAGATTTCACATCCATTTGATATACTTTGAACTTATGAAAGCTAGAAAGAGAAAGGAACATTCTTATGGATTCAAGTCTAGCAACTGGTGCAAAACTTTCTTCAAAGTCTATACCTTCTTGTTGAGCATACCCTTTATAAACAAGTCTAGCCTTGTTTCTAATAACATCTCCATTTTCATTCAGCTTGTTTTTGAACATCCATTTGGTCCCTATGACATTCTTCTCATTAGGTCTAGGAACTAATTCCACAGTATTATTCTTTTCAATCTGCTCAAGTTCTTCATTCATGGCCTTGACCCAACATTCATCTTTGCATGCTTCACTTACATTTTGTGGTTTGACAGAGGAGAACAATGCTATATAGCTTGAAGCTTTTGTTATAGTTCTTCTTGTTTGAACACTTGCCTTTTTTGCCCCAAAATTTGAGTTTCTGGATGGTTCTTCTGAACATACCTGGATGGAGTCTTTTCTTCTACTCTTATTTGTTCTTCTGGTGCCTCATAAGTTTCTTCTTCGGCATTAGTCTGATCTGATGTTGAAGGATAGTCCTCTTCATCCTCAAATTCTTTGGTTTTTATCTGCTTTGGATTGTTTCTTGCTTCATCAAACACCACATCAATACTTTCAACAATTTTTCCATGTGTTTTATTGTAACACTTATATCCTTTACTTTGGGAAGAGTAACTGAGCAGAATGCCTTCATCTTCTCTAGGTTCAAACTTGCCAAGATTTTCATCAGTCCTTTTGATGTAACATTACTTCCAAAAACTTTGAAGTATTTAATAGTAGGAGTCTTACCATACCAAATTTCATGAGGAGTTTGAGTGATGTTTACCTAGACGTTTGTTTTGTTGAGAATAGTAATGACAACAAATGCAGCTTCACCCCAGAAGGTTGCAAGAGTTCCAGACTCATCAAGCATAACACGAGCCATTTGTTGAACTGTTTTGTTCATCCTTTCTACCACTCCATTTTGCCGAGGAGTCCTTGCAATAGAGAGTTCCCTTCTTATTCCATGTTATTCACAAAAGTCGAAAAATTCATCCGAGGTAAATTCTCCTCCTCGATCAAACCTGAGGCATTTGATTTTGCGATCTGATTCATTTTCAACCAAGGCATTAAAAGCTTTGAACTTTTCGAAAGCTTCATCTTTATGCTTCAAAACTCCTATCCAACACATCCTGGAAAAGTCACCAATGAACAATATAAAGTATTATTCTCCACGAGGTGACTTTTTCCTTGATGGACAACATAAATCAATATGGAAAAGTTCAAGTGGCTTACTAGCTAATCCTTCCTTCTTAGGGAAATGTGTTCTGGTTTTCTTACCAAATTGACATGGTTTTCATATTATATTGTCTGGAATTCTAATGTCAAGAAGATCGTGAACAACGTGATATTTGCATCCTTTCCTTATCTAAGGGAAGCTTAGATGCCCCAATCTTCTGTGCCAAAGCCAGTGTTCATCATTTTTGCTTAGATAGCATTGTTGTTGTCCTCCCTTGAGTATGTATAGATTATTTGGAGTTCTTATGCCTTTGATCACTGTTTCTCCTGTATCAAGATCACGAACAATACATCCATTTGATCGAAATATTACCTCATTCCCTTGATCACACATTTGACTAACACTCAATAGATTATGCTTTAAGCCACCAACATACATAACATTTCCAGCTTTGACATTTTCTTTCAAAAGAATAGAGCCTTTACCTTTTATGAGCGCAGGGGTGTCATTTCCAAATGAGACCTTCCTTTCCTTTTCTAAGGCACTATATGACTGAAGTTTTTCTTTATCACCTGTCATATGTTTTGAGCATCCACTATTGATGTACCACTGATTTTCCTGTCCTTCCGCATATAAGGCTATACCACATCTTTCTGGTTGTGGTTCTTTCTTTCTCCATGTTTTGGGACCCAATGAAGCTTGCTCCTTCTGAGATGTTTGCCGAAACTTACTCCTGTATTCAGAATCCTCATGACCAAAGTTGTTACAAATAAAGCATTCTATTTCATTTTCAAGAGCAGAAAAGTTATTGTAGGTCCTTTTCATGATCCCAGTCACACTCCTTTGATTTCGTGCTTCTCTAGTCATGATGGTCTTGTAGGCAACACATTGAGAAACTTTATGTCCAAAGTTATAACAAGAGAAACATTGGCCATTAAAGAAATTCTTGCGACTATCAAATCTACCGACCAGGTGATTGTAGTTTCCATTGACTTCATTCTTGAAGCAAATTGAGAATGATTTACCTATGGTTTATTGTAGCTTCTGTTCATCCTTAAAGTAGATTGACCCCAATTTACCTAGTGATCCGCTTTATGCCTTTGCTGATGATTGTCAACCTATTCACTTTTCCTTGCTGCATCAAGATAACTTTTGGAGGTGGATGGCTTCTGTGCTTGAGATGCTTCTTCAGTATATCCAAGACCTGTGTTGATTAGAGGAGAATGCTTCACTTTGATAATCTCATCTAAAGTTTCAGATCCTTAGGCAAATCTAAGATTAAGAGCCTTTGTTTTCTTGATATCTTTTCTAAGTCTCACAATTTCACATTCTAAGTTTTCATTGTGTTTTTCCCTTTCAGCAAGTTGGAATGTCAGAGTATCTATAATCATACTCTTTTCTTCTAAGAAAATTTTAAGTTTAGAAATTTCTTCATAGAGATCATCTTCATCTATAGCATCCAAGAAATCATCATCTTCAAAAGCCATCAAAAGTCTATAATCATTACCATGTTCATATTCATCACTATTCGAGAGTCCATCACTGTCTTCATGTGTATAATAGCTCTTCTTACTTACGTTTTGTTTCCTATTCCATTTAACTGGTTCCTTACCTTTATCAAGCTTATCTTTATGAGTACATTTGGTTGCATAGTGACCGACTCTTCCACAAGCAAAGCATTTGAAAGGTAGCTTACCTCTGAATCTTCTAGAACCCCGTTGAAGGTTCTTGACAAAGTTTGATTCTTCCTCTCCTTCTGACGTATGTCCTGACTCATTGTATTCTCCTTTTGAATTTTGAATGCGACTTCCCTTATGTTCGATGGAACCTGTTTTATCATTTCGAAAGCAGTTAGGACTCTGTGCAGCTGTGACATGGTAATACTCTGAAGATTTTGCTTTTCTTCTATGGTAGAAACTTTTGATTCAAACTTAGAAGACAAAGATCATAAAACCTTTTCAACTAAAGTAACTTCTTTTATCTCTTCACCCAAGTTTCTCATGCGATTAGCAATCTCATCTATATGTAAGAAATAATTAGCCACACTTTCATCATTGTGCATTCTGAGAGTTTCATATTGAATTTTGAGAGATTGTAGTTTTTCACGTTTTACCTGATCATCTCCTTCATAGCTTAGAATGATCTTGTCCCATATTTCTTTGGTGGTTTTGAGCTGCATGACCTTGATGAATTTTGATTGAGATAGACTCCCCAATAGAGTATTGACAGCCTTTACATTTGTTTCATACTGCTTTTTACCAGCTGTATTTGTAGGAGTTGTTGATGGGAATGCGTATCCTCCTTCCACGATATCCCAAACTTCTGCACCAAGAGATTGAAGATAGGCTATGGCTCTTACCTTCAAATAGATGAAGTTGGTCCCATCAAAGATTGGTGACCTGATGGATGCCTCCCTTTTGTAGTTGCTCATGATGATAGATCTTCCTTCAAGTGATCAAGCTTCTTTTGAAGGACCTGCCCTGATTCCAATTGTTGGAAATAATACTGAGAGGGGGGGGGTGAATCAATATTATCAAATCAAACACTTTTTCATTTTCATACTCAGATATATATACGCTACTTTAGTTATGGGAACTCGCGTATACACGAAACTGTGTCTAAAGAAACTAGCATATATCCAATAAAATTATGATTCAGTTAATCCATTAAATGTTGATCTTTAATCAGTGCATCAGAACTTCATTAACCATAAGAATAGTAAACAGGTGCAGTAAAATAGAACATATCATCACACACATGAACACAAGATATAAGGTGGAAACCCAATGTGGCCGAAAACCACCTGTTGCAATTCGTCTCTACCTTCTTTTAATAAGAAACTTTTTTTACAATATTTCTGTACTGGTGCAGTCTTATACCAGTATGAAAGCTTCTACCTGTAGAAATCTACAACCTTCTCTCGTTCTCCAGCTTCTCTTGGAAGGGAGCTACAACCCCCTTAGCTCTTGTACTAGCTGATGTACTAGTACGTAGGTGCTGACTTATAGAAGTATACAACCTTCTCTTTTCTTCCAGGGACCATGTTTCATAAATTTTCAGCCTGGATCCATCAATAACATCAATCAAATATCAAATATATCTGCATTAACCAAACTCCTTTGTACCAACCAAAAAATTGAATCAAATAATCACTTCTTTGAATGTTGTAACCAAAATATAGTAACAGTAACTAGAAACCAATCCTGAACCCAAAATACTGCAGCAATAAATAGAAGTAGCTAAAACATATTTTATGAGATGTGCGCTACTTCAATATGTAGAATTTGCATGCATATGCTTTTGTATTAAGGCAAACCTGCATATATGCTGTTTTAAATTACCGAACCAGCGTGTATACGTGCCTTTTCTATGCCAAACCTGCGTATAGATCTATAAAAGATAATTTACCCTTTTCAATTATTCAGACATCACTTATACCTAGATTATCATATTTATAGATCAAGTCATGTGCCAAATATAACAGATCAAAATCACATAAAGATACTTCTATTCAAGCCTTAAGATCTTGACCCATCAATAGAACTTATCCTTCTTCTAGCGCTTAGGTTCCTCCTTGGTTCAAATCCAGCTATGCACCATAACCCAATGACCAGTATTCTAGATCTTGCTCTTCATAAGATATTCAATCCTTGAGTCCCATTGCCTAATGATCTCCTTAACCTTTTATAGTCTTAGGCCTTACTCAATACCATGGTCCAAAACCACTTAGAACCAATACTTGGGTCCCAATACCTGGGTTCAACACTTCAAACGAGATACCATGGTCCAAAACCATAGGTCCAAATACCAAGGACCAAAAACCATGGAACAAAAATAATTTTTCCCACATGTACGCGCTTTTCCTTATGTGAAAGTGTGTGCATACACATATGCGCCTTATGATAGGCGATCCCACATGTATACGTGGCTTGGTTAAGAGGAACTTGCATATATCTCTTTTTCCTTCATTCTGAGAGCTTGAACTGTGATTTGTCATCTGATTGAGTTGCCATCAAGGACAACACTTGTGTCATAGTGCCAAACCTGTATCATAATACCAACACTTTACTACCATCAAATGCTCTTTTCCTGGATTGTTCATATACCTGATTACAACTCCCACTACATGTGCAATATCAAGCCCAGTTCATACCATTTCATACATTAAGCTTCCAACTGCTGAAGCATATGAAAACTTACACATATAATTCATCTCTTTCTAAGTCTTGGAACACATCTCCTTACTTATTTTGAAATGGCTAGCTAAAGGCATACTAACTGGTTTTGCAATCTGCATATTAAATCTTTCCAACACCTTTTCTATGTACTCACTCTGAGATAATGTTAATTTTTGATTTTTCCTGTCTCTAGTTATTCTCTACCAAGGATTTGTTTTGCAACACCCAAATCCTTCATTGTAAATGAATTTGCCAATTTTCCTTTGAACACATTTATTTCTTGCATGTTAGACCCTAAAACAAGCATGTTATCTACATACAATAACATTAATATAGATGCCATAATTTTGCCTTTTAAGATTGTTATGAGACCAACTCACAAAATAGAAGAAAAGATATATCGATGACTTAAAAATTATCCTCTTCGAGGGGGAAACCTCCTTTACTTTACATAAATGAACAATTCTTGGATGATACAAATGGTAAGACCTCCTTTCTATTTATAGGAGTCTAAGGGGTCACAATATAATCATAGCCTACATAACAATAATCATCTAAGGGCATAACAATAATCATCTAAGGGCATAACAATAACCATAGTGGGCTTCTACGGGGCACAATAATAACAATATGGGGACTACATGGGCACAACACTAACAATAAGGAGGCTACACTAACAATAACAATAAGGGGATACATTAGTATTATAGGGACCTAACATGCTCCTCTCCTTAAAAAAATTGTTTTCCTAAACAAATGAGTAATTTTGGATGTTTTTGTATAAAATTCTCATCCTCCCATGTGAAACCTTCAGTGGGTAAGTTCTTCCACTTTATGAGATACTATGAAATTAATTTCTTTCGTAGCTGTTGGGTTCTTGTTTTCATGACTTCTTCAGGTTCTAATATGCTTTTTCCTTCCTCGTCAAGTTTTGGAAATATTGTTTGAACTAGGAGCTTGTCACCTATAACCTTCTTTAAGCATGAAACATGGAAAATTGTGTGCACTCTGGAAGATGCAGGAAGCTCCAATTTTTATGTCATAGTACCAATATTTTGCAACACCTTTTAAGGACCATAATACCTTGGTGATAATTTATTATTCTTCTTAGCTTACTTGAGGGACATTTATTTGTATGGTTGTATCCATAAAAATACCAAGTCACCTACTATTGTACTGTTCAACAACTCCCCCATTTATTAATTTAATAATTAATATTGTATTAATAAATGGGGGCCCTTTTAAAAATTCTCCAATTTCTTTCTAGAAAATAAGAGCTTGCTTTTTGTAAATCATTTGGAATAAAACTTTGGATAAACTAAGATATCAAACCAAGTCGTTTCATGATAACACATTCTCGCTTTATCGCAAATCGCAGGATCTGATAATAACAAGGGTTAGTCATGAGGCATAATCCACGATATGCGACAAGAAAAATACTCATAAAAGACCCATAAATAGCACTTAGCTTCTATAATACTTAAGGCTTGAACTATTCTTCAAAGGTATTTCTTAAAAGAGCATAAACATACAAACCATAAGAAAATGAAAAATGTGAAGTAATCCGGACCCGACAGAATATTAAAACTATTATAGAACTACATTTGGGTCCAACACATCATAATCCCACTTATCGCACATTGCAAAATACTAAAGCAACTGTTAAACACACACATGGCAGAAAGCGTATGAAAGATAAAACATGAGAATACATTTATTATTAACAAATGATATACATTTATAGTACATGGTGTGATTGTTGGGTTCCACATCCCAAGGTCTCTTGGAATTCCTTAGTCTATTCCCCTTTCACACTAACCCATAGAGGATTAGGTGTCCAACATTCTCCCCCTTAATCTGAAGGGTTATGTATGAGTCCAAGAATAGAGCTATAATACAAAATGTGCAAAAATGCATGGCAGCACTAGGTTGAATGTGCTCTCTAAAATGTTGGTATAAAGGGTGGTGGTTTAAGGATGACCACAAACACTGGAATGCTTAGTGCAATTCCTAGAACTCTTCACAAACTGGCAAGAAGTTGAAGCCTTATGCTAGAGGAAGTGCTCCTATTGTTTCGAAGAGGGAAACCTTCAACCATGAAAGGGAGGTCTCACCCCACATAAAAGGGAGAACTTCAACTTGAAAAGGGAAGTCTCAACTTGCGATGGTTTAAGGATGACCAACAACTCTGGAATGCTTAATGCAATTCCTAGAACTCTTCCAAAATTGGCAAGACGTTGAAGTCTTCTGCTAGAGGAAGTGTCCCAAATTCTTTGAGGAGGCATTACCAACTGAAGGCATGCTCAGGGGAATATTTTTCTCTGGCTACAACTTTGAAACTGGTGTGGCAGGTTGTGGCTTAGGCTTGCTTGATGTGGATTTGAAGCTTGTAGATGACCATCATTTCCCCACCTGTCAGATACAAGGTGAGATGATGGAGAAAACTCAACTGCAAGACTGTTCAATACTCTTGAACAAGTTTTGACATGTGACTGAAATATCTTCTTGGCTGTTGATGCCCATTACCAAGAAGCGATCCATCCAAGATGAATCTCTGTTCTTGCAGGAGGTTTTTTTCTGAAGCATCTGTTTGCAGAATGACTAGTTTTATGACAGTGCTTACATGGATGAAGATCAAAAGAGTGATCTTTCAGATGGCCAACTCGGTCACAGTGCTGGCATTCCACAATATGTTGTTGTGGAAGAGGGGCAGAATTTGGAATAGTTGAAGGTGAACTGTCATGAGGAGCAGGTGAAGATGAACCATCCTAAAGAAATATAGAACTTTGAAATTGGATTGGTTTGGAGTAGCCTGGAATATGAAAGGACACATCCTTTTCATATCCAAGACTAGTTCTGTGCTTGTTGTGGACAAGTTGTTCCCAAGTTCTGATGATGGGCTTGGGAAGTGCAAACTGAACTTCTGCATCTGCATGCAAATCTGCTTCTGAAATGAGCACTAGATCTAAATCAACTTGCTGCTTATGGGTCTGTTTCATTGTTTTGAACAGAAACATGTTCAGAATGATGACTCTAATGTTGTAATTCTTCTTGCTGCAATTGAGATTCAAGCTGCAAAAAATCAATCTGTTCTTGTGCATATTGTAGTCAGGTCTGAATTTCAAAGAGAGAGTCTTTGTTGATTTTTACTATGTTTTCGACACTAGAATGTATTAGTGTATTCAGTAACTCTAATACTCCATAAAATCTTCCCATTTTATAAACAAATCAAACTTTGTTAAATACACTTATTTTAACTTATTTTCAAAGATAATAGAAGTTGCTCCAATTTCGATTTGCACCAAGTTTTGGCTGAATGGTGAAATCATACAACTTTTGGAATAAGGGGATAACTTCTATATACTTTAATACTCTACAAGAACTTCAGTACTAATCACAAAAACCATAATGAGTTTTAAATTCAATGCGACAACTAGGGCAACAACAACTACAAATAATAATCCCTTGGCACTATATTATAGAAATACACTGCCCTGGTACACACATAATGAGTCAGCTCTCAAGGTTGAGGCCACACGAATCTATTTAGTCATATAAATCAGAAAAATATAATATATATCAGTCCAGGGATGAAGAGAGGAACACAAATTGTTAAATAGAGGATATATATGCCTTTGGTATAGGGAAAACATGCCCAGAACTGATGTCACACTTCAACCATTTCAAAAAAATCCTTCACGAGCTGATAAATGTGTAGTAACTCGGTTCGGGACAGTGCTATCGTAATAAACTCGAGCCACAAGAAAATGTTGCTTTTATAAGTCTAGGTACGCACCAACTGGAGAAATTTTGGCTAGCTAGATAATATTAATTTTCCCCTCCAAGAGATAAACTTAGTCAACAATATTAGAAAGGGAAAACTCTTTACTTTCATCAAAGAACTCGTACTTGGAGACTTCAGTGAACATGGCATCTTTAATAAGTTGATATTCGATCTCTGAACTCAATATTTCTCTCAAAACTCATCCTGGGTATATATGCAGTGACAACCAAACCTCTTTTTGTGAGCAGAACTTCACCCAGATGCTAAATAGGGACTTGGTTTGTAGAGTTAAGGGAAACTAGTTCTTCTTCGTGAGAATTTTCTACCAAAATAACCACGAAAAAGCTCAGCTTCTTTGGCTGAAGAAATTCTAGCCCATAGCCTAGAACTTAGACCCCTTTTCGCACTGGTAAACTCGATCAAAATGATGGAGAATTCAACAATTCACTTGGCATAAATAATATTTGGAAATGCACCAAACATTCAGCCACTAAATCTGAGAGAATGAACCCAAATTGAAGAACTCGCCCCGGCGCTATTCAAGCAACGTTGCAATTCTTCTAATAAACGTTGTAAATTTGGGTACAATGGTTGATTCAAAGTATCATTTCAGCTCTACAATGACACATGTACACTCAGAATTTTCTCCTTTCTGTAGAGCACATCAAAATGTCCGAAAACTGGAGATACAATGACTTAATAAGGCTGAAATCGTTCCCTTCAAACAATCCAGACACTGCCTTCAGAGTTACAACATTATACGCAACCCATGGTGTACAAGTCCAGCAATCCCACCATTTCAGTTCTCCTCTCCACATGTTGATCTCTATTCGGAAATGGCTCCATGCAGTAGGATAACAAGAAATGGCTCCATTTTATCTTGGTGTACCTCCAAACATACCAACAATCCTAAGGAATGGCTCACGGCCTCTATGAAGACAAATTTCGACCTAAGAAAAGAGAGCAGAGTGAATCAGCCTCTAGGAATAGAGAAATTTTCACCTCCAACTCCAGAACAAGTTCTACCCTTATCTAGAGGATTCACCCAACAAAAATGTGAGGAAATCTGGTCCTTCTCCAACTATAGAATGGCTTCAATTTTGGCTTAAGTCTGCTACCTAAAAAATTGAAGAAATATGAATAGGAACAAAGGGAGTGTATGGTGATGTTATGATATGGAAGCCGCAAGAGCAGCGTATGGGATCCACAAGAGCTGAGGGAGTCGAGGGAGCAGTGTATGGGAGTGTGAGGGAGTAGTGTATGGGAATTGCAAACTGCTATAGGTGTATCTTTTAATTTTGTTTTTCCAGAACAAATTATAAAGTGCTCAAGCACTAAAATGGACTTCAAAAACCAACTAAAACAGACTTCAAAAACCTTTATATCGGACCCAGAATTTAACACATTGTTGATATATAACAATATGTAAATTTCATTATCGCACAAGCAGTCTCTTCTTCCTTGAAATTTGAATATACAAATATAAAATAGGAACAATAGAACCTCATAATTACTCCAGCAAGAAGAACTGAATATAATGGGTTACTTGGTGGAGGACTTCAGCTCCCAATGACCAAGAACAAACCCATAAATTATTTCATGAAATATTAGTGACCAAGGCAAGCTATGGAACTCTCCTCCGGAAGCTTCAGTACCTACTGTCTTCTAACAGCAGTCATATTAGCTATCATTAAATCCAATGCAACTTAGAAAATAAGAAATGGCCACAGATACACGCACAGTAGGGATAATCTCTAGATCTGGTTCAAATCAGCCTAGCAAGCATGTCCCTTACTGTGTTTACCCAGCTCTATGTACAAAATGCAGTCTTCTTACAGTCCAAAAATTGTGGTCTCTTTGGATGTGGATTTGACCAGGATGAGAGTTAAAAACTTGCCCCTTATTTGAGCAGACAACCTGTACTCATTTATCAATGTTTGGATGAGAATGTGTGGCATAAACTTGTCCCAAAAAAATTTAGCTTACAGTGGTGTCTTGGCTCCTCAAATGACCCAAAAAATCATATTCTTTAGCATTATGAATTTTGGTTACTAAAACGACTAGTTCAGATGAACTTGAAGCTGTTGTTCTCCCTAGTTCTATCAACCTCAATATTTCCAACAAAATTTGTCAGATTGAATGTAGAAAACGATAAAATGGCAACAACCCCAGGTGCTAGGTTTGTATGGGTATGGTAACCGGTGGGGAGAGCTGAGTGTTTTGTATGTAGGTGGAGCAACGACAGGGGCGACGTAGTAGAAGGAACAGGCTAGTGGAATAATAGTGAGTCGCAGGGGAATAATGATGCGTTCATGTTAGTGGAAGCGTCAGAGCTACTAATATTTTCTATTTGGGTTAGTGTGCATAGAGAATGCATCTAAAATATGGCTAATAGGATTTCAAAATAGAGAATTTAAGTCGCAGAGGGCCAGGACTACTCATAACAAAGGAATGGCAGCGATGATAGAGGTAACAACCTCTATTATAAGAAATGATTAGAAAGATATAATCAATAGGAAAACATTGGTTTACAAAGGTCACAAAAATAGGTGGCTCACACTTGAGCAGGGCAGGAGATCGCCCGCTCTGATACCATGTTAAACACACACATGGAAGAAAGTGTATGAAATATAAAACATGCAAGCACATTTTTTATTAACAAATGATATAAATTTATAGTACATGGTGTGACCATTGGGTTTCACATCCCAAGGTCTCTTGGACTTGAATCCTTAGTCTATTCTACTTCCACACTAACCCATAGAGGATTAGGTGTCCAACAACAACTCACACACATTGAAGAAAGTGTATGAAAGATAAAACATGAGAGTACATTTTTTATTAACAAATGATATACATTTATAGTACATGGTGTGATCGTTGGGTTCCACATCCCAAGGTCTCTTGGACTTCCTTAGTCTATTCCTCTTCCACACTAACCCATAGAGGATTAGGTTTTGAACAACAACTCTGAATTCTCTATTCATAATCTCTGATATTGTGATTTTTGATTTTCAAGAATTGCGATTTGCAATTTTTGAGAATTAAAATTTGTGATTTGTGAGAATTGTGATTCATTGCAATCCCAAAAACTTGGTATTACATGAACATTCAAACCAATCGGAAATATCAGCTTTAAATATGCAATGCAACATTTTGATAAGACATAAAAAAAATCTTGTGTAAGCCTTAATGTATAGTTAATGAGATCTAAAGGCATTTATTCATTTAACGACTCGAGGTGATAGATATATTTCTTATTCATGTTTGAAATAAAAGCTCCTTCCTTACGTGCTTTTAGAACTTACTCTGCTAATCATGCTTTCGCTTGCATATACCGCTCTCCATTTTTATCCCGTTTTCTCAATTTGCCTGAATTACAGGAAGTTTTCGAAGAACACAACACTCGCCAAAATGGTCAAGAAAGGAAAAAAGACCGCAGAGGATACTACCCCTGAGTAGTCAGAAATGATATCACTATTCTCTGATACCACTTATAACAAATATGGAAGAACTATGACTTGGGAAGCAATGTGCAATTTACTAGTGGGAGAAAACCCAAGGTCCCTAGAAATTAAGGCAACAACAGATGCCACGACTTCATCCGATGCTTGTTACTTCGAAGAAACATGATCTTTTCTACAAAGAATCACTGTAAGACCAAAAATCTTACCATACACAGATATGGTGAGATGGATTATTGATGAAGTAGATGTTTCAGATAGAACGTTAAGAAACTCTAGGCAAGACATTATGGGATCATTCAAAACAGACAATTTGAGCCAAATGTACCATCTTCTACAGCCACAAAAGATCTATGACAAAGCTTTTATTGAGAATTTTCCAAAGAGAGTTAAGATCCAATGGATGTTATGTAGAATTGGAGGTTTGTCTCCAACACGTTTAGGCAAGAGAAAGTTGGTATGTACCCCATCACACCTCTATCAGCCCCATACAATTTTGCAGTTGTAATGTTGTGTAGGCTATTCGGAAACACTGATACCACCAAATTTTCCATTGAATGGGTTCCCTTTATTGATGCAATTGTAAATGCTACCATTTTGAACTAGAGTGCAATTTTGTTAGATAATCTAGCCATGGCCATTAGAGAATATAGGCATAATAGAACTGTCTGCACTCGATTTATCCCTCCCTTTTTCATGAGTGCTTATGTCATGGGAGCTATATTTTTTTTCTCGCATTTTCCAAACATGGGCTGGAAATGGACTTTAAAAGATCCTACACCCATCCATGCTTATCATAAAATACTATGGGAATCACAATTTGGCTCCCATATTTATAAGATTTGTCATGGCGTCATGTTACCTATTTATGAGACCATTTTTAATAAGAAAGCCCCTAGGCTTTCAAAGGAAGCAAAGATAAACATATTATTGGTGGCAAGATGGTTTGGTGAGGGATGGTTCACTTATATTAGAGTTTCTGGGAGTATTACAACTCCCCATGTTCTCCCATACTATGTTATGGATAAACTACTAGCACAAGAAATTGCTTATCATACAGTGGGTAATAGAATAACCAAAACCCTTGAGGAGCAGAAGAAAGCCATTTGGTTAACCTTCCCATTAAAATGTGGTGCTTTCGCATTGCATGATCTTGGGCATGCATCTAAAGAAATACAGAACATCATGGCTCTAAACCTAGCTACTGTGCTAGGTAGATAGTATGACCCCAACCAAGTTGCTAAGAATTTCACTGCCATGGTCAAAGTCAGGTAATTCAGTCATGAGAAAGATCCATTTGATTATTTATTTAAGCAAGTCGAGAGATTTTCATAAGATTTTCACTTAGTGTCACTAAAGGTAGACCTAGAGGACCTCAGAGAATTCCACATATATAGAAATAAAAGACTCAAACAGGTCCCTTTAGACCTATTACAAATTGAAGAAGCAAGAGAACCTACTCCCAGCGTAAACCTAGAGGAGAGTTCCAAGAACAATTTTGATGAAGAATCACAAGAGAAGTCAGCTCAGGGTTTTGAAGACTCTGAACATGAATATGAGAATAAATAAGGAAGCCTCAAGGCAAACCTTGAACATGATACAAAATAAAATCATGAAGAAACAACCGAGATGGTCTCAATTGAACAAGACATGGAGACTAGTGCCCCATAGGTTGAAACAAAAAAGACCCCAGTCATTAATCTGGAACAAGAGTGGCAGAAATTTAATAAAAATCTCCAAACAGAGATTGTTCTTGAAGGAACGTCTAGATTCCAAACTCCACAACACACTCAACAATTTGTAAGCCTAGAAACCACAATACAATAAATTGTAACTACTCAGGATATTGAAGCCATCCTGACACATCCAAATTCTGAAATTGTTTTGAAGGTTGAATAAATACCGCCCCTGGAAATATTCTATAGTCCTATGCATAAGGTTGTAGTAAAAAGGAAAATAAAGAAAAGAAAATTGGATGTATCGGCAACAACAACTCTTGAAAGTGAGCCAATCAAGATAGTGTGGAGAGATGCCCCCATGGATCCATCAGACAACCTTACAAAGCTATCACAATATGGAGGAGCTTATGCAACTGCAAAAATCAATAAGGCAGCAGAGGTTAAACTGTTACTGAAGGAAACAGAAGAAAGAGTTCAATTACCTGAACAACAACATGAGAAAGAAATACAAAGCACCAATAAGCAGGAGGAAATACAATTGCAACGACTTCAAAATTTTTTTGAGCAAATGACAATGCAACATCAGACAAACATGGTAGTGAAGAACACACAGATTCACCAAATTCAAGCTATATTGGACAAATTCAAAGGTGGTCCTCAAGCAGATGAATTTATCAGAGAGACACTTGAGTTAAATTCTCTTTTGGTACAACAACAAGAAATATTTTGTGAAATAATTTCAATGATCAAACCTTATTGTGAATCAAGTGACAAATTAAACAATCAAGTGATTTATCAAATATTAGAATATCAAGAGCTAAACAAAAGAATAATAGAATTCGTTTCTTGGCAAGAATTTGAAGAAGGCAAGAAGGCTAATCTACCAAAGATCGAGGAGTCCCACAAAGACATATTATTTACTAATTGGGATGCACAGTTAAAACAAATAGAGAGAGAAGCAGCAAGAGCAACCAGTACAACAAACAAAATCATTGAGGTTGTCAATGAAAACCTCCACACGACCAATCTTATCAGAGAATGCAGTCCAGAAGCTCTCCTAGACATTAAACAATTGGAAGAATGGTGGAAAGAAAATTCCGAAACAAATGCAGAAGCAATTAAGCAACTGTCTAAGCTTGATTAGGAAACATACTAGCGGTTTCTAGTAAAATGACATAGTCATTGGATAACTCTACACTGTTTAAATAATTCTTCTCAAAAGATGGTACCACCTCTCACTGATGTTGTATTCACGGGCCACTTTAGATCCAGAATTGGCCAACCTCCCCTGGTTAAGCCAATGATAGACATTTGCAAGCTCAAAGACCGAATGGATGAAAAGGACCATTCAATTTGGAGAAGCTTGTCATCATTTATTTTTATTTATAGTTTTAATTTCACTTATTCTGAGGAAGGTTGTTTGAAACCTCCTCAACCTTTTATGTAAAAATCTATTTTTGAGGCATGTATTACAGTATTTAAAACCATCACATGCATTTACAGAGGGGTCAGTATTTTATCAAAAACACTATACAAGACATTACACTTTGGTATGTTTCTGAAGGTTTTGATGAAATTATTGGAACATGATCTAATTTTCTTGAATATCCAAGCATACTCTACAAAAAATGCACTTATGTACTCTTAGAGTGTATTTGATTGGATGAAAGTGGATCAATATTGTTGAGCCCATGAGAAAGACCTTTCATGTATGGCACTTTTATCTTATGATCGTGTTTTATTTATGCATTAGCAATACTCTTTCTTTGATTGTCTTATGCATGAAAATCTGAGTTATAGTTCTACATTATTGCACTTTTGTATGATGTTTCAGCTCTGATTTCTTATTGAATACATGAGAAATTACTATATGTGATAAAGTTTTCTTCATTGTTCTGTCTAACTATTTATCCAGAACAATTATCATTCATGATTTCATTTCTTTTAGCAGTTTAATAATCTTTATTACCCGTTGCTTTGAGACATCTCTATACATCGCATATCTTAGTTTATTCCTGGGTATATGTATAGTAAGATAATGTTAGAATAAAATATATGCATGTGTTTATTTAGATTAGATTATTATTAGTTGAATCATTCTCTGTTATATCTTATATCACCCAACAACATTATCAAATCAATCCTCTCTCGAAAACTGGTCCCATTATACCTAGTCGGAGCCACTATACCAAACAAAAAGGGAGTTTCTTTTAAGATTTGGACTGGGTGATATCCAGCATGTTAGCGCAACGAATTTCAAGGCTTCAACATTTTGGTGCTAGAAGGAGGGCTTGACTGTGAATGGAAAACAAATCTAAATTAGAAAGCCATTCTAAGAGTAAAACTCCCTCACCATCACCTCCAACTTCTCAGTCACAATCCAAATCCCCAAATCCTAAATGTGAAGTTGTAAAAAAAAATTTGCAATCCACTAGTGTTTCTCCAAGCAAATCAGACCAATATTCATTTGTAGAACTCTTGAAGTCCAGTATTTAATTCATAAATTACAAGGGATTTCTCTGTCTCAAGAAGACTCTAAATTTTCTCAAGCCAATGTTTCTTCACATTTTCCTTCCTCTTGAAGATTAACAAGATCACAGAGTGAAAAATTTGGAATTCCTCCATTTGAATTTCCTCTTCCTCCTCGTCGAAGGAAAACTAAGAAATAAGAGTATGAAACTCAAAGTGAGATTCTTTCATCATCACCACAAACTCCCTCATTCGTTTCATCATCTTCATCACAAACTCAATCATCCACCTCACCATCTCAGATCGTGATTTACATTGTATAGGAGCACAATCCTCCTCTACCCAAGCACCTTCAACCACTGGTACATCTTCTTCCACACAGATACCCATAATGGCTCAAATACCATGGACAAATCTAGTAGATGTTCAAATGGTAGTACCATTGCATGCATTACCTACTGATCCATTGAATGGTTACCAAAATTCAATCCAGATGATGGTCTTCGTGCCAGAGAACACATAAATAACTTCATGTTGTCCATAAACCTAAATGGAGGGGTAGAAGAAGACACAATTGTACGATTATTCCCTTATGCTTTACAAGGATCAGTAGGATCCTGGTACTTTTCATTACCATCTGGTTCGATTGATAGTTGGAATGCGTTTCAGGAACAGTTCCTAACCAAGTTTGGAGATGAATGCTCAATGGATACTCTTCTTAATGATCTCTCCGACCTGAAAGTTGAATCTAAAGAGCCGGTTAAGGACTTCAATTCCCATTTTAACAAATTATTAAACAAAATTCTAGTGGTATCCAGGCCAAGCACTGAAGTTCAAAATGAATGGTACATTTATGCTCTTCCCACAAATGCAACTATTTTTGTTGATAGAGCTACCAAACCAACCTTGGCTGAAAACATGAAAGAAGCCATAGCTGTGGAAAAACAAATTTTAGCTTTAGAAAATAATAATGCATTAGAAGAAAGAAAATCCAAAAAAGTCACCTTTAGGGACGCATACAGGAAGAAATCACCTCAAGATTCTTTTGATCTTGAAGGTTTGCAAAAGGTACTTAAAACTATGTCCAATGAAATGGTTGACATTAAAAAGCAGGCAGTTGAGACTTCTTCTAGGAAATCCTTTAGACCTTTCAAAATAAATCTCCCCTCTGATCCTAATCCTCCAAATACAATATCTAATGTTGAATTAGATGTGGATGAAGAAGAAGAATCAACAACTGATGATGAAGAGATAGTTGAAGTACAAGAAATGTGGTATTTCATTCTTCCTTTGTTAGATAATGAAAAATTAGAAGAAGATTTACCCGTCGCTACCAGAAGCAAGAGAACTATTAATTTTCCACAAGAAAATAAAAATAGAAATTATCAACTCCTGCTCTCAAACATAAAGCAATACGTAAGAAATATTCTCCCAAATCTACTCAAACATCTCCTCCTCAATCCAATTCTTCGCGTCTAGCCAAAACCTTACTAGTGTCTGATGACATGGAATACAACATCGTCGAAGACATGAAGAAGACCAAAGATAATATGACGTTCCATGAGCTTAGCAAGCTAAAACATCAGCATAAGCTATTTCTCAAAGAATTAAAATCAGTCCCCACTTCTACTCTTCCTGCTGTTGTAATTTCTCAAGCTGTTCAGGAAATGGGTGGGCCTCCCAATACTTCATCAGAAAAAATAAGTTCAGCTGATGTTGCTTTAATTGGTGTTAGATCTAAATCCCATACTCCTTTTCTTTTGATTTTTTAAGTATTTAATAAGAATCTTCACAATTGTTTAGTTGGCTTTGGAGTCTCATCCAACATTTTTCGAAAAACAATTTGTGCAAAATTAAATGTCGAACCCCATAAATCTGTTGTTCACATTGTACAGTTAGATCAATCTCAGGTCGAAGTCAAAGGAGAAATCAATCAAGTTACCATTAGACTCTCATCAAACCTGAAGGTATGTCAAGTGATTGATGTTCTTGTGGCTGATATTCCTAAATTCTATGGCTTGATCCTTGGTAGAGATTGGTTTGAAAAGCTTCACGACTATTTCGCAATAGACTAGTACCATATGTGGCTTCCTTATAATGGTAAGACAACTCAAATAAGGGATGGTTGTGAGAAACATTTAAAGTATATCGTGAATGAACTCGAAGGAGAAAATTGGCCTGTCACATACAATAATAATATCATTGGAAATTATTCAGTTGAATCATTTTTGGGAAATTTTAATGCTCCCACTTCACCCTTTTTGGAAAATTCTGTTACATCACAAATAAAAAATTATTCCCAACAGATTCTTTTAAATGTATCCATTTTGTAGATAAACCTATAGCCAATTCTTTATTTTGGAAATTATTTTTTGATGGATCTAAATCTAATGATGGAGTTGGGGTTGGTTGCATATTGGTTAGTCCCGAAGGAGAAAAAACTATGTTGGTATGCAGATTTGAATTTGAATGCACAAATAACACTACTAAGTATGAAGCATTGGTTCAAGGATTGCATAAAGCCATAGGCCTTGATATCAAATACCTTTAAGTTTTTAGAGATTCATAAATTGTAATCAAACAGGTGAGGAATACTATTTACTGTCTCTCTGGACATTTGAAGCATTATCAATCATTAGTCCAGGACCTCACCTCACATGTCCTAACATTTAACATTTCTCCAATTCCAAGACTTCAAAATGCAAGTTCCAATCTTTTGGCTAACATTGCATCCAAGCTCATACCACCAGGAGATTTAGTCCTAATCGATTTTCTATAGAATTAATGTTTAGACCTTCTATTCCCGATAACATCACCAATTCAAGAGTTTTTAATAATGATTTGGATATCATAAATTTTGTAACATTTGAAGACTCATATGATGACTAGATAATAGATGAAGATCAACACGATAGCCAGCTTAAGCAAAAAACAAGTGTAAATCTCATACCTAAATCTGTAGTTAACTTGGAAGATTTGTATGATCTTAAGGACAGATTCAAGAAACCAACTAACTCAAGGCTTCAAAGTTCAACATTGAGGTTTGAATTAGAAAATCTTGTAACTAATCTTAAACCACAAAATATTAATCTAGGTCTTGGTCTTACACTTGATGAAAGATTAACCTCTATTCATTTCTTGAAAAGATTAAAAAAAAAATTGCATAGAATTATGATGATCTTAAGACATATGATACTTCCATCATTCAACATACCATTCCTATGATATCCAACGAAAAAATTGTAGAACAAAAGTTGAGAAAGATTCACCCAAACTTAGAAAATAAAATAAAATCTGAATTAAATAAACTGCTCAAAGCCAAAATAATTTTTCCTACCAAACATTCAAGGTGGGTTTCTAACCTAGTTCCAGTTAGGAAAAATAATGGTGATATTCGAATTTGTATAGACTTTCATAGTCTCAACAAAGCTTGTCAGAAGGAAAATTTTCCATTGCCTCCTATGGAATAGATACTATAGTTAGTTACAGGCACTAATTTAATGTCTTTTCTGGATGGATTTTCTGGTTACAATCAAATTATCGTACATCCGGATGATCGATTAAAGATCACATTTAGAACCAAATGGGGAACATACGCTTATCAAAATATTCCATTTGGATTAATCAATGTCGTTGCAACATTTCAAAGAGCCACGTATATAGCTTTCAAAGGTTTGGTGAATAAAACAATGATAATTTATTTAAATGATATAACTGTATATTCAAAGAAGTGCAATAATCATTTAAAGGACTTAGGACAAATATTTGAACGTTGTAAAAAATATGGAATTTTTCTAAATCCAAAGAAATATTTCTTTCCTTTAAGTGAAGGTAAACTTCTTGGATTTATTGTATCTAAAGATGGCATTCACATAGATCATGATAGGATAAGAGAAATTTCTGAAATCTCTTTGCCTCACAACAAAAAATCCATGCAATATTTCCTAGGTAAGATAAAATTTGCTAAAATATTTGTCCTTGATTTTTCACGAATTGTTTTACCCCTCCAATCTATGATCAAGAAAAATTAAATGGGGACATATTGAGCATGAAGCTTTTAATATTATCAAACAAGAAATTATAAAAGCTCCCTCTTTAGCAGCTCCGATTTTTTCTAATTATTTTATTTTATATACGTTTTCTTCAAAAACATCATATGCAACTATTTTAACACAATTCAATAATGAAAAAATTGAAGGACCAATTTCTTTCTTTTGCTCCAATTTGCAAGGTGCTGAATTGAATTACTCAGATGTTGAAAAGAAGGCTTTTGATATTTTCAAATTAGTAAAACATTTTAGACCTTTTCTTCTTAAAACTCACACTAAAGTAATAGTCTATTGTCATCTGTGATAAATTCACTAATGTAAAGAGAATTAGGTGAGAAAAGAGAAAATTAGGTAACAAGTGGAAGAATGTGACATTGAAATTAGACCAACTAAAATTGTTATAGGTCAAGGTTTTTGTAGAATGTTAGCTGGAGCATCCAAGATACTAGCACTAGAATATTCAAGCGATGATATATAAATATGTGAGGTAAGCCTCAACGATATTGAATCTAAATATGCTGATATCATATTTTATTTGAAAAATGGATATGCCCCTATGCAAATCAATTACAAAAGAGAGGGATTTGAGATTAAAATATAGCAATATGAAATCATCAATGATGTTTTGTTGAGGAATAATTATGATTCTGTTTTACTTAGGTGCCTTGAAAAATTTGAGGTAGAAAAGGTTCTGCATGAACTCCATGATGGACTAGTTGGTGGACATTTTGGAGGAGACATAACAGTGCATAAAATCCTGCATGCTAGCTATTATTGGCGAAACTTATTCAAAGATACACACGAATATGTAAGGAAGTGAAAATTTTGTCAAACACCTGCTGGAAGACAAAGGAAACCCACATTGCCATTACAACCGGTCGACATTGAACAACCATTTGAGCAATGGGGACTGGATATAATAGGTGAGATCATTCGTCACTCTTCAAAGCAGCATAGATATATCCTTACAATAACTGATTACTTCACTAAGTGGGTGGAAGCAATTCCACTCATGATAGCCAATTTTGAAAGCATTATTGAATTTACTGATTAATTTATTATTACCAGATTTGGTCTACCAACTACCCTCATGTTTGACAATGCATCCTATTTCACAGGCAATGTTATGATAGAATTTGCTCTCAAAATAGGTTTTAAACTTAAATATTTTGCTAACTATTATCCTTAGGGAAATAGTTTAGTTGAATCAACAAATAAAAGTCTCATAAGGATCATCAAACAAACTATTGATCAAAGTCAAAGAAACTAGCATAAATATTTAACATTTTCTCTATGGTTAGATCAGATAATACAGAAGGCGTCAATAGGCACTTCTCCTTTTAATCTGGTCTATGGGAAAGAAGTTGTCCTTCCTACAAATGTAGTTGTTCCCTCTCTAGCCCTAGTTCAATTTATTGAAGAAACTCCTTCCTCTTCTATGCAATTAAGGCAATCACAAATCCTCAAACTCGAACAAGAAAGAGAGAAAGGAAAAATCATACATGCACATCATCAATAGTTAGTCAAATATTCCTTTGATGCAAATTATGTAATTCCTAAATCTTTTCAACTTAGAGACCTTGTATTGAAGTGGGATAAAGCACACGAGGAAAAAGGTAAGCATACCAAATTCCAAAAAATGTGGCTTGGCCAATTTCAGATTACAGAACAAATCGGCCCATCAACATTTTTGTTGCAAGATTTATCAGGTAAGAGAGATTCTTTTCGTGTGAATGGGTAGGTTTTGAAGAAATATTTTTCATAGAAGATAACCTCTTCTATCCCTTGTACACTATTGCCTTTACTTTTCATAAGAAAATAAAAGTTAAATAATATTTACTTTTGGCCTTAGAATAAAAATATCTTTAAATATTTTGATTTTTCGCTTGTATAAATAGATATTGTTAAGAAAATAATTATGACATTCGAAAAATAAGCTAAGTTCCATCTCTCTGAAATTTGCTTGTTTCCAC